>JALDNG010002109.1:0-43240 GCA_024349245.1 Neodontobutis hainanensis | reverse complement strand
TTTTATTTGCTCAGAATAAACATATTTCGTGAATTTATTTAACAAAATGATGTTAATATTTTGCGATAAATATCAATTTGCTGTTTAATAATTAAAAATACAAAACGCATTTTTCATTTTTATAATTATATTTAGTTTTATTAACTTTTAAAATATGATATACGCTTTTCTATTCTCAAACACGTTTGAAATTTATAATTTTTATGTTTAAGATGATTAAAATTTTTTATTTCAATTAACAACTATATTGATATCAGGTTTTTTTTGTTTTCGTTGATCTGGGTCCTGATTCACCATCTGTTTCAAGACAAGTAAAATTTTAATCATTAAATTTTTTAAATGTATTCTTGAATAAAAATTTGCTTAAATGTAAATAGATAAAAATTTGATTTGTTATATCATTCGAGTTAATTAATCACCATAAATTTGGAATTGACACCCAACATATTTCTGAATATTTGTCATCTGTATTATATAAATTTTTCATTTTAATTTGAGGAATATTTTAGAAAATTATAAATTCAATAATATTTTTATCGTTTCGCCTGAGTATAATATTTTGAAATGGGACTGTGAAATTAGTTCGTTTAAATATGATTTTTAAATATAATCATTCGAATATTAAAAAACTCATATATTCCTAAAGATAACAGTGTGAATTTTTCAAATATTTTAAAAATAAAATGCTTATATAAATATTCATAATGCGAAATATTTCATTCTAATCTTAAAGAAATATGAAATTTTCGTTTGTTTACTATTGTATCTATTGTTATAAATTTTATCGTTAAAAAATATGAAAATGCGCAAAGTTTTTTACGTGTAAACTCAAAGCAGATTGTAATTTTAATGATTCATTCTCAAGTTAGTTTTAGTTAATATCGATAAGGATAACATTTATATGTATTTTATACTTAAAAGTATTATTTTAAAAATAAATTATAATATCTTTAGTCGAATGTTTTTGAATTATAAAAAGCTAAAAATATTCAATTTATTTGATAAAATATGTTTTATAATTTTTCTTAAAAATTTAAATGTTCTCAAACAATCTATGCTCAACGCATTGAATATATTCAATCAAATTAAAGATAATAAACTTACTTCCCAGGTCCTTAACGACTCTAAGATTAAATATTCAATCACGTCAAAATTACGAGCAAATACTATTGTGACAAAATAAATTTTAATATAAATCAGTATCAGTGTAAAATTCTGTGACAGATCTAACTAAAAAATGTAAAATTATCAATTCGTAAAATTTTAATGTTTGTTATTCTGTCTAAATTTAACATAAATGAAATTATAAATTATAAAAAGGAGTAAATTAAACCTTTAAAAAACTCATATAGAAATTTATTTAATAAATATGTTAATTCATTTATCATCTGGACCAATTCTTAAAGAATTGAATAAATTATCAGAATTATCGTTTTCAAATTGATGTTTTCCAATGTCTGTAATTCACAAAAATCATTTTCACTATTTTTTTAATCAAAAGATTAAAATGATATAATTTACAAATTGACAATAAATATATTGATAGTATTTGAGATATAAATAATTGTTGATTCTAATAGTTTATGAATTAAATTCAATAACTAATTCAAAATTATTTAATTAAAAAAAAGTTTATCGCTTAAATAATAAATATGAAATTTTTTTATCATTAAAACTTCTCCAAAATTTTATTTACTTAAAGCATATAAATTATCATATTAATCTTAAAAGATTAAATACAACTGTGATATTCATGATTGAAATATGATTCCAATTTTAATCATTTTTAATAAGGACTTTCTTTTATAGTATTTACTTATAGCTACATTTTGGCATATTCCATCATTATTACAGATTATTAGTAAATTTTTATACATAAATAAATTATAATTAATAAAAATAAACCACACCGAAGATACAATATAACAAAATTAACCTTTATATTTTAAATATTTTACGTAATATTGTTATTTTTAAATAATAATTTATACAATCTATCTTTAAATAAATCTGTAAATTAAAAACTATCAATAATGTAAAGTTCAAATATTCTTATTATTTTTATGATTTTTTCTCGAAACAAACATTATGATTTTGATTGGCAAATTATTTTTTTTCATCAATATAAAATAAAAAATGAGTTAACATACATATTTATCTTTTGATTTTTGGGAGTGTAAAAATTTCAGAAATATTTAATTTAGTTAAATGAACTATATTTCATAAGATATTCAATTGAACAAAAATATTCATAAATTTTAGAAGTTCATGACATTTATTACGATCTAAGACAATTTAAAAGATCTTTAATAAATTTACTCAGTTAGAAATTTTAAAATATAATAAATTAACATATCAAAATCGAAATTTTTCTTCCACGTAAAAATCTGCGATTATTTTCAATTTAACGTTGCTTTGGTAATATAAATAACTTCATCTAAAGTACACGATGAATTTTTAATATTTCAAATGTTTAAGCTATATAAATTACGATATAATATCAAGGGTTCTCCCAGTTCATCAAGACGAGGCATGCCTTTACCTCCTATTCCTGTAAATATTTATGAATTTTTATTTAAAATAAATATTTAGTTCATTAAATTTTATTAATTCACAGAACAAAGAAATATTTTATGATATCTATAAAGATTTACATTTTCTAAATTCTCTCATATTTTCATTTATTTGCCAAATCCTGTGATAAAAACGTAAATTATATCTTTAAAAGTCGAATAAACATGGGTTTAGTTTCATCAAAATATTGTAATTTAACAAAAATTATATGATTATACAACATGAACAATGAATTATTTAAAAGTATATTTTTAAAAACATGAAAATAAAATAATTATAAATGGTGTTTTATTGCACATAATTAAACAGCATTCCATCTCATTCATTATTATAAAATAACTTTAAATTAAAATATTCAAAATAAATATCAATTTTTAATAATTATGAATTTTTTAATTTTTCGAAGAATAATTAACAAAAAACATATAATGGTTGCCATAAGACAAAAAATTGAATGTTCATATAATCATGATTAATAATTTATTCATTTAATCAATATAAATTTATGTTTTTCGATGAACTGAAAATCTATTTTTGTCAATGCAGAATTTTTCAATAACTAAATGTTTCAAATTGTAAAAAAATTATGTTCTCCCTTTCGTTAAATACATAAATACAAACAGAAAATTTTTCATCTATATACAATCAATAATAATAAAATAAAATTATCTTAAAAATATAAATGAAATAAAGTTGCGTATCATTCTAACAAATCGATGCTCATAGAAATTTAAAACTTATCGCCTTTCAATTCAATGATTTATAAATTAACATAAAACAGTGAATAATTTTTTCTAAAAATTGATCTTAATATTTATCAGAATTTTGACATTTATTTACTGAATTTTTTTAAATTGACAGTTCAATTCAAACTGATTTCATTTATGATTTTCAAACACTGGCCTCAATTCTCTTTAACATAACGATTAGCTAAATGTGTTTCAAATAACATGACCTTGAACAGACACACCCGATTAAATTGTTTTTCTTTGAATATGATATGTTTTTATTTCTCAAGTCTGAGAAAAGATGAATTATTAATTAATAAATTTCATACAAATTTACATGTCACAATTTATTGAAATAAAATTAACAATAAGAACAAACAACATTATTCCAACACCCTATTTGAATATATTTGATATATCTATTAAGTTTAAATCAATAATTAAAAAAATTTATTTCACACAATTTAATTTTAGCTATCACGATCAGGAATTTCATCATCTAGAACCAGTAAATTTTACATTTAAATTAATTATAATTCATAAAATACAAATATAGAAAGAAATTTTAAATTTCATTAAAAATAATGATTAACCTTTTATTTATAAAAAAACTCTTATTTGAGATATTAAATCGAAGTTATGAGCAAAAAATATTTTTCTCCTCTCTAAATGAAATTCACATTTGCTTAAATCTATAAAACTTGTTCACGCTAATATGTACATGTTTTCTTTTTAATTAATGTAAGTAGATGATAAAGGTTATATAATATGTTCTTTTCTAATAAATCTACATTTTAAGTAGTCAACATTTTAAAAGAATAATATTGTAATATATCGTCTTCATTGCAAATAATTTGGATAAATATCATACATATTAACAACGTATATAATATTTTCTGAATTCTTTCCAATGTAAAAAACCATCTCTTTTGACATTTCCCTCAATGTTATTTTGATAATATATAATATGTCATCATATTTTGAAATATTAATTTCTGTTTTCTAAATCTCTTTTAATATTTAATCTATATATTATTCATGAAAAATGATGGATTATCCTCAATATAAATCTTTATCACTGATATAACACAATAGGATAAATACTCGACATATTTAGTTTAAATTTAAATGCAAGGCTATATGTGTCTATATTAGCATTACAAAATATTTATTCTTAAAATGTATTAATTCAATAATATTCGTTAAATGTATCACCAAAAATTTGGAAGATACTTATTATCCACTCATTATTATATAGGAATAATAAGATTTGATTAAAATTTATTTTAATACTGTTTTTTTCTCTTTGATCAATTTCAGCAAAAATCAATATCACAATTTTCATCAATTAAAGGATTTATATTTTCACTTTTTAAACATTTACAATCATATTTTGAATGTACCCATAACCTAAACAATAAATTTTTTATTAATGATAAGATTGAATGAATAATTCCATTTATTAAAATTATAATTGACAAAAGGTTATCTCTTAAATCATAAATATGAAATTTTTATCTTCAAATCCTATACTTAAATTATATTAAATTAAAGCATACAAAGTACTTTTTTATAAAATGATACTAGACAAATTAAATATTCATAATTGATATATTGTTTCCAATTTAAAACATTTTTAAGAATAAGACCTTTTTTTTATTTACTCAATTATACATTTTGACATCTTCTATCATTATAAAAGATTTTAGTAAATATTTATCCCGTTGAAATATATTATAATTAACTTAAATAAACCAAACATGAATATACAATATAACAAAATTAATCTTTATATTTATAATATTTTACGTAATATTATTATTTTTAAAATGTAACTTAATAATATCTATCTTAAAATATGTTGTGAATAATAAATATTTTTTAATATATTAAATCTTTTTGAAACAAACTTTTGATTTTTGAAAATTAAATTATTTTTCAAATCATCAATATGAATTAAAAAATGGGTTAACATAAATCATTCTGTGAAATATATTTATCTTTTGACAATTGTTAGTGTTAAAGTTTCAGAAATATTTTTAATAGTTAAATGAATTCTACTTATTATTATATTCAATTAAACATAAATATTCATAAACATAAGATGTAAATGACATTTATTACGATATTTATAAAATAATAAAAATATAAAATAAATTTTATTATTTATGAATTTTTGAGCCATATAATTCTATATCATATTTCAAAAAATTACATTTTAATCTAAATTTTCTTAACATATATAGATCTGCATTTATTTTCAACTTACTGTTGCGTCGGACATTTGTAAATTTCAATAAAATTACCAAATAAATGTTTAATATTTTAAATATTTATGCTTTATAAATTGCGATATAATATTAAGGATCTGCCCAGTTTACCATCACAGCAAGGATCACCTTTACCTGAATATTCTGTAAATATTTATGAATTTTAAATGAATAATCACTAATTATCTTGTCAATAATAAAAAACTAAAATTACAAAGCATATTAAAAACAATTATATACATCCTTTACATTGTCTAATCATTTAATTTATTTGCCATTTCTAGTGATAAAAATGCAAATTTCATTTTAATAGATCGAATACATACTTGTTTGGTTGTTTTACAAATATGTGAATTTCACAGAATTTATATGATTTTAAAAACATGAATACAAAATTTTTCTTGAAATATTTGTGTGAATACTTATAAAATGAAAAATAATTATTTTAAAATGATGTTTATTGCACATAAATTAACCAGCATTCCATCTCACTCATTATTATAAAATAACTTTTAAAATTAAAATATTCAATAAATATCAATAATGTGAAACTTGAATAATTGGATTTTTCGATGAATACTTAACAAAAAAACATATATTATGGCTGCTATAAAGACAAAAATTGGAATGTTCATATATCTCAAAAATTTATTAATTTAACCATATAAATTTATGTTTTTTCGATGAACTGAAAATCTCAAATTATCAATGCAAAATTTTTAATACCAGGATGTATCAAAGGATAAAAATTATGTTCTCCCTTTGCTATAAATGTATAAAAACAAACGGAATATTTTCCATCTATATACAATAAATGATAATAAAATAAAATTATCTCAAAAATATTAATTTAATAAAGTTGCGAATCATTCTAACTATCCTATGTTCAGAGAAATTAAAACTTTTCGCCTATCAATTTAATGATTTATAAATTAACATAAAACAGCGAATAATTTTAATAAAAATTCTTCTAAATGTTTCTTAGAATTTTAACATTTATTTACTGAAATTTTTATTTTAAATATACAGCCAATACAAACAGATTTCCATTAATGATATTCACAAACTAGCCTCATTTCTCTTTGATATAACTATAAAAAATTTTTATTTTACAAATGACCTTAAACAAACTCATCAAATTAAATTTTATTTCTTTGAATATGATAGTTTTATTTCTTAAAAATCATGAGAAAAATATTGAAAGATGAACTATAAATTAAAAATTTCAAACCAATTTAGATGTTACAATTTATTCAAATATAATTAACAACAAAAAACAATTCTTTTCAAACACCATTTATGAATATTTTTGATTTTCCACAAATTTTTAAATCAAAAATAATATTTTACGAATCTTTTTATTTCTTACAAATATTTAACTTTAGCCTCCTCAACCGGAAATTCATACACCCCAACAAGTAATTTTCATATTGTTTTAAATTAAATATAATTTTAAAATGTAAAAGAAATTTGAGAAATTTATAAATATTATTTTTCAAAAATAATTTTAGTCGTCTTGATTAAAATAAACTCTTATCTGTTAATATCTAAAATAGAAATCAAGAGAAATATATTTTTCTCAAAACTAATAGATCTTCACATTCGCAAAAATCTATAAATCACTTTGGCAAATATATTTAAATTTTTACTATTTGAATTTGTGGAAGTATTAAAAATATTTCTTATATGTTCTTTTTCTTACTTAATATACTTTAAATGTTTTCTAACTTTTAAAAAGAGATGTATTGATTTATATCCTCTTCTACGATGCAAAATATTTAAATAAATATCTACCAAATAAATCAACTCATAAAATTTTATCTGTAACATTCTAATTTTATTTGTTAATTATTTTTGACATTTAATCAATGTGATTTTGATAATATTTAATGTTTATCATATTTTGAAAAATTTATTTTAGGGATATAAAACATCATTTTTAAAATTTATTAAAATATATTGTTCTTAAAATTATGAATCAAATCCATTTCATATATTTTAACAGTTATTACAGAAATAATACATACACGAATCTTTAGTTTAACATAAAAGCAAGGCTATATGTGTCAATATTAGCATAACAAAATATTTATTTTTAAAATGTATTAATTAACCAATATTACTAAAATTTATGCATAAACAAATTTTTAAAACATTATTTTAGAACGATTCCCAAAATTTGATAAAACTTTTTTAATAATAATATGTTGATTCTTTTTAATAAAAATCAGCCTAAGTCAATTTCACAATTTTCATAAATTATTTTTGAAAAAATCCTGAGCATAAGTATAACTATATTCCTTAATTATGATAAAAATTCAATTTATTATTCTAAATAATTTATTAAAAATTGACACATGTTTATCGTCTAAATCCTAAATATGAAATATTTTATCTGAAAACTTATCTTAAATTATATTAACATAAAGCATACAAATTTTCATATGGATCAAAGATAAATACAAATGTGATATTCATGATTGAAATATGATTCCAATTTTAATCATTTTTAAGAATGACATTCTTAATAATATTTACGTATTTCTATATTTTATTGTATTATTTCATTATAAATGATTATTAGTAAATTATTATACACCGAAATATGTAATAATCAAATAAAATAAACCTTACCTAACATTCAAAATAACTAAATTAAACTTTATATTTTTAGTATTTGTTGTAGTTTTATTATTTTAATATGATAATTATTATTATCTATCTTTAAATAAATTTGTGAATTAAAAACAATCCAAAATGTAAAATTATAAATGATTTTATAATATATTATATCTTTTTATTTGAAACAAACTTTATTACTTTGATTATTAAATTATTATTTGCAGTCACCAATATGAAATAAAAACGAGTTAACGTCAATCATTCTGTGAAATATATTTATCTATTGACTATTGTTAGTGGAGAAATTTCAAAAATATTTAAATGAGCTAAATAAATTATATTTATTCATATATTCAATTAAACATAAATATTCATAAATTTTAGAAGTTCATGACATTTATTACGATCTTTACAATTAAAAATCTAAAATAAATTTACTCATTTATGTATATTTGAGAATAAATTAATGCTCATATATCAAAAATAATCATTTTAATCAAAATGTTCTAACATATAAAGATCTGCATTTATTTTCAACTTCTGTTGCTTCGGACATTTGTAAATTTCTTTAAAACTACCAAATAAATGTTTAATATTTCAAATATTATGCTATATAAATTACGATATAATATCAAGGATCTGCCCAGTTCAACAAGACGAGGAAGGCCTTTACGTAATATTCCTGTAAATATTTATGAATTTATTATTTCAAATAATTATTTTGTTCATTAAATTTTATTAATTCACAGAACAAAGACAATTTTTTCATATTTATAAAGATTTATATTTTCTAAATTCTCTAATTTTTTCATTTATTTGCCAATTCCTGTGATAAAATGCAAATTATATTTTTTAAAGTCGAATAAACATGGGTTTAGTTACATCGAATATGTGAATTTCACAGAATTTATATGATTTTACAAATACATGAACAATAAATTATTTAAAAATATATTTTTGAAAACTTAAAATAAAATAATTATAAATGATGTTTATTGCACATAATTAAACAGCATTCCATCTCACTCATTATTATAAAATAACTTTAAATTAAAATATTCAAAATAAATATCAATATGAATTATTGGATTTTTCGAAGAATACTTAACAAAAACATATAATGGTTGCCATAAGACAAAAATTGAATGTTCATATAATCATGATTAATAATTTATTCATTTAATCAATATAAATTTATGTTTTTTCGATGAACTGAAAATCTATTTTTGTCAATGCAGAATTTTATAACTAGATGTTTCAAATTGTAAAAAATTATGTTCTCCTTTCGTTAAATGTATAAAATACAAACAGAAAATTTTTCATCTATATACAATCAATGATAAAAAAAAATAAATTATCTTAAAAATATTTATGCTATAAAGGTGCGTATCATTCGAACAAATCGATGCTCATAGAATTTAAAACTTATCCCCTTCAATTCAATGATTTTAAATTATCATAACACAGTGAATAATTTTTTCTAAAAATTGATCTTAATGTTTCTCAGAATATTAACATTTATTTACTGAAATTTTTATTTTAAATATACAGCCAATACAAACAGATTTCCATTTATGATATTCACAAACTAGCCTCATTTCTTTAATATAACTATAAACTAAATGTGTATTTTATAAAATGACCTTGAAAAAACTCATCAAATTAATTTTTTCTTTGAATATGATAGTTTTATTTCTTAAAGATCATGAGAAAAATATTTAGAGATTAACAATAAATTAAAAATTTCAAACAAATTTAGATGTTACAATTTATTCAAATATAATTAACAACAAAAACAATTCTTTTCAAACATCAATTATGAATATGTTTGATATATCTGTAAAGTTTAAAAATATATAATATTTAAATAACTTATTTTATTTCAAAATAATAAATTTATTACTTTATCCATCTATACAGAAATCGTTCATCGACACTATTTATTTTAGTATTGTTAAAAATTACATTTAAGTTTATAAATAAAAATAATTTTTCATAAATAAATATAATGAAAAATTATGATTAACCTTTTATCTATCAAAATAAACTCATATGTGAGGGTATTTGTAAAAGTAAATCGAAGTAAAGAGCAATATTATATTTTTCTCTAAACTAAAAGAAATTCACATTTTCATAAATATATTAATCGCTTTGGCAAAAATATTTACATTTTTCTCTTTAAATTTATGGAGGTATTTAAAATACTTTCAATTTGGTTCTTTTTCCGACTGAATTTACTTTTAAGTTGTCATCTTTTAAAAAGAATTGTATTGATTTCCATATTCTTCAACGATGATATGAATTTAGATAAATATCTTACAAATAAATCAACTCATAAAATATTATCTTTAATATTCCCATTTTATTTATAAATTATTTATAACATTAATTCAATGTGATATTGATTATATTTAACCTTCAATCATATTTTGATAAATTTATTTTATTGATATAAAACACAATTGTTTAAATTTATTCATAATATTATCCTTCTTAATATGATACATCATATTCAATTCATTCAAATGTTTTTGATAGTTATTATACACCTTAATAAATACACGAATCTTTTCGTTTTAAAATAAAAGGAAGGCTAAATGTGTCACTATTAGCAAAACATAATATTTATTATTTAAATTGTATTGTTTCAACAATATTACTCAAATTTATGACTTAAAATTTCTGAAGTAACTTTTCTCAAAACATGATAATATGGAATTGATAAAATTTGATTTTAATTTATTTTTATCGTTTTTTATCTTTGATCAAGATAAGCAAAAATCAATTTTACAATATTCATCAATTAATAGATTTATATTTTCATTTAAATATATTTAAAATCATATTTTTAATCTACTCAAAACTAAATATAAACTATTCTTAATTATGATAAAAATTAAATGACTAATTCAATATATTAAAAATTATAATATAAATCATTTTATCATTTAAATCAAGTGTTAAATTTCCTACTTAAAATTTTTTACCAATCAACAAAATATTATTGCTTAAAATATTTATTATCATTAATTTTCCGACAAAATATATATTTTATCATATCTAGACAAAGTATATGCTACTATTTATGATTGATCTTTTTCCAGTTTCATAATTTATTATCTTAAAATTGTTAATTTTTATGAAATTTAATGTTTCGACATTTTATCGTTCGTTATTAAAATAAATTTAATATCACTGAATCATAGATGGAAAAGTATAAATTACAGAATTTAAAATTTATCAAAGATCATTGTACATATGATATTCTGTATATTTGATGTTTTTTAGATCATGAAAATAAATTAAATATTTTATATTTTCTGAATTTATTAATTATTTAATATACTTAAGATATAGAAGTTTAGTTATTTTTGAATTTTTGAACTCGAAGAGAATTTATGTCAGGAAAAATTTATTTATGAAGACTGATAAAAATTTTAATACTATGATGAATGTTTTTTTCAAATATTTATTACATTTTTAGAATCGACATAGTCACTCATATTAATTTATGCAATGCTTAAAAAATTTTCAAAATCATAAATATTTGAAATTTATCTGATAAAAATGCTGACAAATAGGCTAGTAAAACTCCTTCTACTGAAAATTTTTATCATTTATTTGATAAAAACCAATATTCTAAAGAACAAAATCAACTTATTTAGCTTGCATTAAATTATGTTATATCATAAAATATTGTTATTTTATATTTGCCACCTTTAGAACGTTAATTTAGATTATATTTTAATTCTTAAATGAAATTTACAATTCACTTTATTTTTATTTAAATTAACTAAATTTCTGATCTCTTTAATTTAGAAATCTTTTCAAAAACATGTTTAACAAATTTTCTGACACCTAAAAATGTTTTTCATGATTCTTAATAACTTTTATGTGGTATTCTTAATTAATAAAATTTATAAAAATTTAACGATATTTTGAGGAAAGTATTAAAAATTCAGAACTTTTACAAATTAATAAAGACTGAATATATTCTTTTTAATCACAAACAATGAATAATTTGATAATTTTATGAAATATATCTATCAATCATATATTACATACATAATATAAGTATGATATTTACGTGAGTTATCCAAATCCAGCATTTAAAAATTTCAAATTAAATTACGAATATTTTATAAATAAATTTTTCATAATATTTGTTTAAACTAAAATTTTCCACTGCACTTGAAAGAAGCACTATTATCTTGATTATTTAATTTACAACCCATAGCACACATAAAAATATATAATATATGACATTTTTATTTAAATTAAATAATTTTGATGAGTAATATTTTAAAATATAGATATGTTTATCAATAATTTAATTTAAAATCGACACAAATAACACATTCTTACTTGTAAAACGTGAAAGTGGGACTTCAAATATTTTTAATCATAAATATCCCTAAATTAAATAAATAAAATGTCTATTTTTGTTTTTACAATCCAGATAAAAAAATTCAACAAGTGTTATTTTTAACAAAAATAAAAAATAATTTAAATTTCTAAAATTTTAAATCACGTTGAAAAATCAAATTAAATTACTCATGTTATATTATATATTAATATTAGAGTCAAATTGGATCACCTCTAGCAGTACCACCTTCACAATTACATACTCAAGTAAATTTTTATCAATTTTGAATTAATTTCAAAATATTTGAAAAATAGACATTTTTGTGTATCTTAATTTTACATATGTTTGATCCTTCATTGATATCTTAAAATCTATTACACTTCCTGTCCACAAATAAAAACTTAACACGTTGTGTTTCAAATACTATTTTTAACTAATTTTATCTCAAATGTACACACTGGAATGAAACTGATAACAAAAATATATGATGTAAAATATTACCAAAATTTTATATCGATAGCCTTATAAAAATTAACCCAAATTAAAATTATAATCTTAAAATTATTTTTTTTCTTTGTTCAAAATATAAAAATCTAATTCATTGTTTGTATTAAGATTTGTAAAAAAATATTGCCGCGAAACTTTAATACTGATACCCATTTACTGGATCTAAATCATGAATTATTAACATTAATTATACTTAAAATTTTCAATATATTTTTATAAAAATTTACAAAGATGCCCTTTAATATGAATGAATATTAAATTTTTTTAAATCGTAAAAATAACTAAAAAGTTTATGAATTTTAATAATTGTAGAATTCATTTTTATCATTTATAAAATATGAAGTATAAATTACTTATGAGGACATTTTTCAATGTTCCAATGATTTTTGTCTTATTTGTTGAAAATATAAATCATCAACTTACGTTTTGGCTAATTTCATTTTTTCAAAAATATCTGAGAAAATCCTTAAACTCAAGAAAAATTTTCGAATTTCAATAAATTTATAGAATGCCGAGTATAATATTCAATCAAAATAAAATTTAATATGATCATAATTTTTAATTTTAATGTTTATTTGGTTTGTTTAAATTTTTAAAACACATTTATAATCCATGGAATTTTCAAAATGTATTATTTTTATAAATTCGACAATTCCCACACAGTAAAATGTTCAAGTTAAAAATCGAATTAAATAACAGACGTTTCATAAATCAAATTTCATAAGCAAATTTTTTTGTTTCCAATACGATCTGCTTATTATTTCACATCCTAAATGAAAAACATGTTTATAAGTTAAATTATTTATGAAAAAATTTAATTCATAAAACTTTAATGCTATTTTCTTTATCATAAAATATTTTAAACAAAGAACAGAAAATTTATTTCTTATTCAATTTTTCAAAATTTTGAAATTTATTTGAATGTTACATTTTTGAAATAAATTTAATGATTAAATAAAAATAAAACATCAAAACAATTTTATTATTTTATAAGAATTTTAATGCCTCAAACGCTCAATATGGCATGCTTATATCAACACTATCAGTACATTTCTTATTTTTGAATTAATATTATTATTTGAAAAACAACAAATAGTATTAAAGAAATTTTAATTTTAAAAATTGTATCAATCTTTTTATCTCTCAAAAAACTCTAATTTGTATATATTTACAAAAATAAGGCTACATTTTATGAATAATATATTTTATTGATATTTTTTCTTAATTAAATGAATTTCGAATAATTAAAAATCGAAAATCGTTTTGACTTAAAAATCCTAAAATCCATTTTTTCAGATTTTGATAGAAATAAAACTAATTATAAATTGATTTAAAGTCAATTATCATATAGGATATTATCAAATATTATTCCAATTTTCTTTAAAAACATTAAAATATAATTCAGAATTTTGTAAATATTTATTTTTATAATGGTCAATAATTTTTATAAACCTTATCATTATTCTTGAGTCTATGAAGTAGGTTTATAAGAATCTATTTTAAAATATGCGTTTTTATTTATTATACAAATACATTTTAAATTATTCAAAATGTAGAAAGATTTCAATCACTTTAAATCTTATTTTATGATGCAAGATTTAAAAAAATATTTAATTATGCGTTAAGTAATTGTATAATTATTATTTTAAGACTATTAAAGTTTACAAATAACATGGCACAAATTTTATAAATGATCATGATAAAATGTAAATGATTTTTATCAAGATATGAAAATTTTATCAAACATATTCAACGCATGGTCAATCTGAAAATCCTTTAGCGTCTACACTCCGTATCAGCGAAAAATTTGTTGGATTTATTTTAGATAAATAAAAAATTTTGTGATAATAATATATATTAAAATTGTTAATTTTACTACAGATCAATACAGTTTAAAGCAAATTTTATCAGAACTCTTATCACTTCATTAAATTTATTAATTTTGTAACCAATATATGTTTAAAAATATTTTTGTCTTCTAAGTAAAAATAAGCTTAACTGTCTTATTTATTTGCCAATTATCTTCTGAAATTCATCATGACTATTTATAAATTTATTAAAAATACTAGGTTTCAAATTTCATTACAAACATAATAAAAATATTTTAGATATTATCATTGTGATTGGAATTTTTTCAAATGATGATAATATATTATCTGTTAAAACAATATTTTAAAATTTTTATTGAAATTTAGCAATAAATATTCTGCAATCAGCTATAAATGACATTATACCGATTACAATATCACCTCAAAATTTCATTTAAATTATTTATCAATTTCAAAATTTATATATATATATATATATACAAAAATTGGTTTTAACATTTTTAATATCTTCAGATATTTGAAGAATTAAAATACTCGGTCCAATGATTATTTTGAAAATAATATCATTAAATAATATCAATTAAAAATTAATTTAAAAATGCTTTATGTTTTCAGCTTTGATTTTAAAAACATTCTTTTGAATTAAATGCGAATTATTTTTAATGCTAATGATGTAATTTTCATAATTTAATTTACATATATAATAATTTGGTTATTTTGAATCAATTTCTTTATTATTATTTCAATGAATTTAAAGAAAATTATGACTCGCAGACAGCATTTTTTATTATAACTATTTTAAAAATTATATTTAAACCATATAATATCTATCGTTCATTCAGATTGTAAAAAATAAGCCATTGAAATTAATATGATAAAAATTTAATTTGTTTAATATTGAAAATTTAATTGTTATATTTTTCCAATATAGCTCATGGTCCCACTCAACCATTAGATTTTTCATGATGTACCTGAAAATAAAAATATACCAAAATTTGAAAATAATTTTAATCGTGCACGTCTAATACAAATAACTGAAATCCAAAAAAAGATTTATTGAATAAAATTGTTTTCTATATAAAAATACACATCGCTTATATTTGTGTTTTTATATTTTTCAATTGTGTAACTAACAGTTTTTTGGAGATTTATTTTGAAAAAGATGAAAACGTAAAAAATTTTTTAAACTATTTTCACGAATAAATAAATTCAAATTTGTTTAGGTTGATCAAAAAGATGTTTATAAAAATGCAAATAAATTAATGTTTATAGTTTAAGATTACAAAATTTAAATATTCGTTAATAAGAAAGAATTTTCCAAATTTAAAGTAAATACAATGTTTTTATAAAATTTGTATTTTACTGAAACATTTATATATCAACACTTTTGAATAAAAATTCTATAAAATATGTTAATGATGGCTCAAACTCTCCTCAAGCTGTACTATTAACGAATTTCAAACATTGAATAAAATATATAAATTCTGAAATAATATGATCATAAACTTATTTATTTGAACAGTTTATAAGAAAACCATATTTTAAGACAATCATTTTAGTTATATTTTTACTGAAACTATAAATTCATTATCTTACGTATCATACGCTTTTTAAGTTTTATTATTACCCAAGGTGTAACTCAGTTGATAAGTTGTCGATTTTAACTGAAAATCTTAAACATCGAACTGTTTAAGGTGTTATTTATTTAAGATATACGTGTCTATATTTTGAGATAAAATTAATAATTCTAATTAAAACAATTTTTATATCACATTATAAAACATATTATGAAAATATTAAATTTATTTAATCACGGTGCTTATATCAGAATAAGGGTTTGCTTTCTGTAGAGCTTATGAAAGGGTAACTATTTTTGAATTAAAAATATATGTGAATATTAAATGAAAATATATCATCATAACAAAGAAAATTTAATGTTGAAAATCGTTTATTTTTAACAAAAGTATACGATTAACAAAGATTTCTTCTCTCTCAATGTTATCAAGCTCAATTAAAAAAAACATTTCTCATATTTTATTTAAATACATACCCATAGACTAAATATAGATCTTTCAATGAAGATACCAATATTAAATTGTTTTTCTCAAATATATGTTTAAAGTTTTGTCAAACGGTGTCTCATTTAGAAATATATTTAAACTATTATTTAAAGTGTGTTCTTTATTGTCTCCAACGAGACATGAAAATATTCTCGTTAAAAATTTTTTAAAGAAAATAATTTTTAAATATTGATTATTAGTTCAATTTGTTTTTTTATAATATCTTAAATTTGTTAAAATTATTTCATATAAATTACAATTCTTCTGATTTTTAATGATATACTTAAATAACTTAAAAAAATTCAACAAAATATTAATGTTTATTCATGCTTACGTTTTTTGAAATGTGTTTTGTATTTCATTAATAATTTTAAAAATTCGATCACAATATTTTTATTATTTTTTATAATTATAATATTTTTTCCATAAATTATTGCAAATATTAATTCAAGGTTCGAGATGCATTTCAAAGAATGCCCCGTTTGGTAATAAAATCTTATAATTTTTTTGAAAATATGTATTGAATCAATTTTTTACATCAAAGATTTTTCTTTTGAATGATTTTAATAAAATGTTAATATTGATTAACTTCGATGAACTCTAAGTTAATTTTATAATTTTATCACATATTAAATCCAACATATATTTTTTAATTTAACAGATAAAAAATCTTTTAAATTTAACAATAAATTCATTGAATCCTCTTTATTTTTAATCTGAATAAATTTACTTGATTCTCTAAAATTCATTTTAAAAAATTTTAGGTAATTAGAAAACGAGTTCCAACAGGCACTCGACAAGTATATTTTAAAATAATTTTAATTAAAAATGTTGCCTTTAAAATAAAGCAATTAATATGATATACATATTAAATTTACAAATAAACAAATATTCTTTTGATATATTTGTTTTACACAGTATGATTTTAAATATAAATATATCGATTTTTAATAATTTTAAATGATCTTTTAATATGATTTCTCAATGTTTTGAATTTTTAAAAATCATCTTTTGAGAAATGACAATTCAGAAAATTTATTTTAATTCTTTAAAATTTTCCAAATCTATCAAACTATATCCCATAAAATATATTTTTACATTTAAATGTTGAAAATTCGTTAATTTAAAAATTTATAAATGCTGAATTTGATTTCATAAATATTATTCAGTTTATTCATTTCCAACAATATGATTTTCCCAAAATTTAATTATCATTTACTTTTTGTTTTATAAATGTTATTAGAATTCATAGTTTATATCACAACTGCATATATGTAAACGTTATTTATGCTTTTTTGAGTTTCTCATCTCATATGATTTTACAATTTTATAAAAATACGATAAAATAATTTTTTTATAGATTTCTACATCTTCAAAATATAAAATTAATTTTGAAATATTTAATATCATCTCATACACTTAAAACTGAATCATAGTTGAATGAAAAATTTACATATACGACATTTAGTTTAAATAACGATAAAAATATGTCTTCATTGAAAAAATACAAAATACCTTAAAATGATAAAATGAATTCATATAATTTCTCTCATGTATTTTGTAAAGAATTATATAATCATTATCTAAAATGTTGATTTGTTCTTTTGAAGTATGACATATCTTATCATCAACTATTTTATGTAAAAACATCAAACAACATTTTCATAAAAAGAATAAAAG
The DNA here is from genome assembly GCA_024349245.1 of Neodontobutis hainanensis. Classification (NCBI taxonomy): domain Eukaryota; kingdom Metazoa; phylum Chordata; class Actinopteri; order Gobiiformes; family Odontobutidae; genus Neodontobutis; species Neodontobutis hainanensis. Next base: position 24,604 of record JALDNG010002109.1, on the reverse strand, counting down.
ACTACGTAATATTGCAACATTAATGGCTAATTTTATTTATCTCTATTTTTCCGATGTATTTGAAAATAATCGAAACAAATTAGAATCATTTCCCCTCATATTTACAAAAATAATTATATTTTATTTTTGTCTGGTAGATTTAAATATTAAGTTCATATTTTTTAATACATATTAAAATTAATGTATAACTTTAAAGAATATAAAAATAGCCGTTTTTTTCGTTTGATATAAATATATTTTTGTAATATAAATAAATTTTTGAAAATTTAATTAAAAAAATTATTCCGTATATGATATACAAGAGTCAATAAATGTTATACGATTTGTAAATTTTACAAAAAATGCATTATTAATGACAATTCTTTAAAAAAAACTTACAATGAACACCTAGAATTTATTTATTTTTTAATAAAATAAATTTCCTCCATTTTTTCTTTTAAATAGACAGCAAAAATTTACAAATTTTTGAATGTTGAATTTTTTCAAAATGTTTTTACAAAATACAAAGAGTCGTATTTATAATCAGGCACAAAAGAACGTTGCTTCCACAGTTGTTGATCCTCAAGGCACTGTAATTTTAATCATTCAGTTTAATATATGTTTAATTTCGAATTATTTTAATATTTATTTCAAAATGTATGACGAAAGTACCTATATATTTTTACAATCTTGTCTGCATTCTTATTTTAATAAAACGATTATTTAAATTGACTTATTAATTCTATTTTTATTCATATTTTCCATCAACAATATAACGCGTGTAAGTAAATTCGTTTCTCATATTTTCATACATACTCAACAAATAAAAGAATCCGATTTACGCGGAAATTACACACGACCCATCTCCGTCAAGTGTAAGATATTTAAAATATCTATCATTTTTGTTTTACTCCGATTAAAAAAATTTAAATACCGATTAATTTAATAATAAAAGGTAAATTAAAATTCTAATTTGTTTCTCAGAAAAAGATTTTATGATTAAACAGGAATATATTAAATTAAAAAATGCACAGTTATAAATTTGGATAAACATAAATGAATATGATGAATATTTTATTCATCATATTGATCGATATTTATATTTACAAAAATTTATTTTCATAAAAAAAATTATCATAAATTTGTTTTTATGATTTTCACATTAAAATAATTTTCGTTCTTTCTTTTTGGTTAAAGACAAATATTTCGTTATTTTTCATATATTTTTTGAAAGTAATGTAAATAATGCAAAATATTTAAATTTATCACCTTTCAATATAAATACTATGTAAAATATAACAAAAACGTTTTCTTTGACTTAATTAAAAATAAATTTTAATTAGCTTAACCATTTAGAATTGATTTTCATATTTATCATAAGATTTACAATTTTTTTTGAATAAAATTTTAATTTATTTTTAACATAGAGAATTTTATTTTTTTTTTTTTTATTGAAACACTTCAAAAAATATTTACACAATGTGAATAAAAATTATAATTTTAAGACACAAGAACCACCTTCTCTTGCTATAAGAACAGTGGCTACTGTAATTTTAATGATAAACATAAATATACCTTATTAAGATAAAACATTTTAATTCTTTGTAAAATCAATATCATAAAAAGAAAAATAAATTTTTATATTTTAACTATAATCGTAATTTTTCATGAAAATATATTATAAATTTTATTAATAATAATTAAATATATTAAATGATATAAATATAACTTTGTTAATAATTTTTTATGTATATAATATTTGATATTTTCACAATTTTTAATTATTTTTAATTTTATAGAGTCCAGAAGTTGTTGGTGCCAAATCTACCATAAAAGGCGTAAGATATAAAATTGTCATTTATGTTGAATATTTCAAGAAATATTTTTATTTTGAACATTAATAAATTTAATATAAAAATTAACTGAAAAAATTTATATTTTAAAATTATTTTTAATTTAATAGACGCCAGTTCCTGTATACGCAGTAGTTCAAAAAGCCCATTATGTTATACAATTGTCATATATGTTGCATATTTCAAGAAATACTTATATTATTAACATAAATAAATTTAATATAAAAATCAACGGATTAAAATATTTGAAATTTCACTTTAAATAAAATAAAAAAATGCATTTAAAATTTATTTAGGCTTGAAATGAATTAGTTTTACCTTATATGTTTTTAAAAAAAGTATAATGTCCACATATTGTACACATATTTATCTATGAGTGTTTTTTATATATATTTTAACTCGAGATTTGTGTTAATGAAATTAAAATTCTTTCATATATCATATATTTTGATTTTACTGCAATTTTTTTTCAAAACATGTATTCCATGTTACATCTTTTAATAAAAGAATAAACTTTATCAATATAAGATAAATAAAGTATTAAATAAGAATTTAAATCTAAAATAGAAAATAAAATTTAAACATGTATCTTCAACTCATCAATTATTTAAATCTTAATATCAGACCTCATTATTTATCCAACATTTTTCTTTAATTAATATTTAATATAAACACAGATGTAATGAATTAAATATATAGCTCGATGAACATAATTAAACAACATATTATTATTCTTTTTTATTTCTAAATTTATCCAAATTCAACTTTTAATTTTTCGAAGTTATCAGATTAAAATAAATAATATTATTTTATTAGAATATTTAAATCATTGATCAAATCAACAACGAATTTATAGTATTCTTTTCCTGAAATAAATATATTATAAAATTTTAAACAAAAATGCAAAATAATATCACATATTGCTTTTCGTTTTTATAATTATTACCATACTAATGTTTATTTGGATATAATTTATTCTTTAGAATCCTCCTCACAAAAGTAGAGTAAAGCGCTAAATATATGTATCTCTATTATTTATTATTTAGGTGGCTTTATTCAAAAGAAAAAATTAACAATAATTAATAATCATGATTATTATTTTATCAAAAATCTTCAAAATTTTGTGTTATACTTTCAGAATGTGTCACAGATATTTTTAATTTATTGTTGTAATCGATGAATAATCCGTAAAATAATATTTTTGGAAAAACATTTGATTGTGAAATTTTATAATTGTGTGTTTGAGGATCGTATTCACATCTATAACAATGTTATAAATTTATGAGAATCAATAAAAAAAATTTTACATTAGATTATTATCAGTAAGTTTAAAAGTATATAATATGAAAAAAGCAATCTTTAATTGTTCAGTTTCAAACTTTCTCGCTTTTCGTCAACATGATGTAAAAAAACTGGGATCATGTCCATAAAAACACCATTAATTTCACTAATTAAAAATATATGCAAAAAATATTATGTATAGTAATAGCTTACAACCAATCGAAATATTTTTTGTGAAATTGAGCTTCAATTTTTCCTTATTGATATAACCCTGTATGACGTAGCTGCGCCTTTCGTGCATTTTTTAAATTCTCCTTATGTTTATGAAAACGTTTCAGTGTTTTCGGAAGTATTTAAATCAACAAAATACCATTTATGATTCAGTCGCATGTAGATATCCCATATTTTTGATTTGTTCACATTAGTGCTCTTCATGACTTTGTTCGATTATTCTTGGTGTACAAATTTAATGAATAACTGGAAGAAAAGTATAACTTATAACTTGTGGCACAATTATAGAAATAAATATTTGCATGCCTAAATGATATATTAACAATCCTATAAATAAACCTCCTTCATAGTTGTTATCATTAAATTCTTGAAGTCATTTGTGATAAAATCTTCATCTATTTGACATGCTATACCATTTCAACATTTTTCTGGAGAATTTTTCTGTGATATATAAAAAATACTTATAAATTTATCTACTAACTGCTATTTATTATTTAATACCCTCTTTAGATAACTACGAAACCACAATTAAAAAAATATTGAAAAGAAAGGTAAAAATATAACTTTAAAAAAGTCTCTTTTCTTACCTAAATATAAGACATTTATCTTATGCAATTTTACTTCATGTATTTATATCTTTTTTCAACTTTAGAGCGAGAATTTTAACAATTTTAAATAATCAAAATCTGTTCATTACTTTTATTCGTTTAGGATAAAATTTTTAACACAAAAATTTTTCGAATCATCAGGTGATTTCAGGAATAAAATAAGTTATATTATTCGTCATAATTAAAACCAAAAAATGTATGTGTATTCATAATTAAAATTAAATATTAAAAAACTTGTTTTGAAAATTGATGTTTTTATCGAGTCAAGATTACCATAAATCTTATGAAAACCAAAAACATACGCGAATAATTTACAAAATAGATTTTTATCAAATAAGAAAGTCAATGATTTATAATTTTCTGATTCTAATTTTATACAGTTTTATTTCTTCATCTATAACACTTAAATTTGTTAAAAATTCTTAAAAATCAAAAAATATTTTCTAAAAGGTTTAAACAAATATAATCTTTTACTCGTTTCATTGTTTTTAAAATAAAATGACTTTCTAGACACAGTTTCTCAAATATTATTTGTTAAGTTTAAAAATTGAAAATAATACTTTATTTAAAAACGAGAGATAGAAAAGACATTTTACATGCCTTTTATATTTAATTTCATAAAATTTATATTAATTTATCTTATTCTTGATTGTATTAAAATATTTTAAAAACCACTATTTAAATATGATTAAATCTTTGATTTTTGCTTGATACCTTTATCTACTCATTAATTTGATCGAAAAATACTTTTTATATTTGTTTTCATTTTCAAAATACTAAATACATTCATAAAAAACAAACAAAATTTTTGATAAACATGAATGCCAAAATATTTTCTTGTATTGGGTGCTTTGCAATGTTATTTTTGAAAAAAAAGAATAAATTAACTGTTATTTAATAACATCACATATAAATTACAATCCTTAAATAAAATTGACATTCAGAAATAGCCTTTATGATGTTTTTGTGTATATGAACATTTTATATTTTAAATAATGAATATATATGATTATCAATGGAACTTCTATGGTAAAAACTTTGATACTACAAAATATATTCATTTATGGCACGAATTTTGAAAATAGTATATTTAAAATAAAAAACCTTGAATAAAAATTTTATAAGGAATAGTTATGAGAAAATATTTTTTCAAATATGCCTTAATCGAAACATTAAGAATTTCAAGAAGTTTAATTTTTACTTTTATATTTGAGACATACGATAGTATATACATCATAAATAAATTATCTACATCGAGTAAATATAACTATGAATCATAAAAACTATTTCTATTTATGAAAAAATAAACTCTAAATTTTTAAATAATTGTTTTTTTAATTCTAAGATAATTTTATGTTATTTATAAATAAATTGTGATCACATCTGTTATGAATTATTCAAATAAAATAACTAAAAAAGTACTTTTGATCATTTTCAATATCAATTGAATTTTGTTGACAATAATATTTCATAATACTTCAAAAATTTATGAAAAATATTAAAAGATTAAAATTTTCTATAATTAGTTTTGTATGTAAGAATCTTCGTTAATTGATTATAAAATAGTTTTAATTTTTTTATGCACCAAAAAACATTGAATATATCATCAAAAAATATATAGCTTGTTAAATGTGATTGATATCGTATTTAAATCTTGAGAATATTGATAGACAACGTTTTAATTGGATTTTTATGATAATTAATCAACTTTTTCTTTGTTAACACCCACATATAATATGATAGAAAATAAATTTTTGGCAGAATTTTAAAAGGTTTATTATTAAATTATATTTTGAACAATATGATATATTTATTAAAAAGTTTGTATGTTTTGTTTGTGAAAAATCATCATCAAAATTATTTAATATATTTTTTTTTAATATAAGATGTTGCGAGTGTATTTTTTCAAATAGGATGTCATGTTTTAAAACATTAATTATTGAAAGAATTAAAAATTTATAAAGTTTGTCACAAAATATTTCTAAAAAAATTTATTATTTTTAAAATGTGAAAATTAAAAAAGATAGTGAAAGCTCATCAATTCTCAATTAAATTTAAATTACGACACTTAAAATATTTAATCGACATAAACAGATTAAATAATTTTATTTAAAAAAACGAATTTATTCTTTGAATGAAAAAAACGTTTATTTTAATTATTTCAAGCACTTTAAAAATATCTGCTGTTAATAATTGAAATTTAGAAGGAGTAAAGATGTAACTTATCGTAATATGATAAAACATAATATATTTGGATATTTTTGAGTTATTTTAAAAAAATTTAATTTCATGAGCATTCATTTAGTTTATACTGTAAAAAATTTAATATCATTAAAATCAAACATTTAAATAATTAAAATTTAATATTATTAATGTATTCAAAGATAGATGAATTACAATTGCTTGATTTATAAGGGTTATCAAACATGAAACATATGAATCGATATTTATCATATTCAATGATGTTATTATTTATTTAAATATAAAATTTTGAAAATACTTTATTTTTAGGATCCATATTTTAATACTCAAGTTTATCAATGGATTTTTCATCTTCCAAAAAATTTATTTGATATTTTTTGGATAAATTATCAAAAATATAACTAATTTTTCAATGATAATACCACTCTAAAAGATAATAAGATAAAAAATATTGAATATTTTCAGAATTTAGTTCATTTAACCAAGAATTTAAATAATTTCTTTTTCTCTAATTCTGGACTCTCAAAAGCTTATCTGTTGTTTCAATAATCTTAATTAAAGAAATTTTACCATTGATAATTCTCTTTATTAAATTAATATATTCTAGAATCTGAGAATTTTACTCAATTAGACACAAAAAATAATTCTATGTTAAAACCAGATAAATAACCAGGTGAAATACGAATACTTGCAAAAAAATCATAGTTAAGGGATAAAAACTGAAAAAGAATTTGACTCTCATGATCATAGATTTTAAAATGAAATATTATATAGAAAAATCACTTCTCGTAAAATTTTTATAATCTTTTTTTATTCATAAAAGTAAAAGATAAAAAATTTTTCATTAAAATATTATAATTTTAAAAAAATAAATTTGATGTCATGGCTATGATCGATAAAATCTGTCAATCAAAAAATTATAAATTTATCGATTGAATTTTTTCATTATCATTTAAAATAATTATTTAAACTTCTCTTATCCGAGTTTCGTATTTTTGAAAAAAATTAATTTTTATCCAAATGTTTATGAATGAAATTTTTTATAGGTCTCTAGAATGTTAATTGTATCTTTAAAAATAACTAAATTTAGAATTTTTAAGAATATTAAACTGGCGTTTAATCAGCTCAATCTTGTATTTGCAACAAAAATTTTCTCACCATAACAATATCGAATCAATTATAAGATTGAAAAATTCAATTTTAATTGACTGATTTTGAAAAAAATGATGTTCAATGCATCTAGAATATATATTATATTTTTGAAAAAATTCTTAAATTTTGTCAAAAATATCAAAAAGTATAAACCTTTTAAAATGAAATTTAATGAGTATGTTCGTATTATCTTCAAATATATTTCTATGTTTCACATGATATATTATTTAATACATGTTCTAAAATATAGATTGATTACTCTTAGCTTTATGTGGAATCAATTCATAAATCTACTTAAATTTTTTTAAGACTTAAAAATGCATAACATAATGGAAAAATAATTAACAATGAACGTTGATTATTTAAATATCCTTAATTGACAATGACTTCTACATATTAAATATATTCTGTTTAAAATGGTGAAAAAATAAAATCCGATTTAATTCTCAAATGAGATAAAGAGTTAAAACCTTTTTTCCAAAATTATAAAAACGTCATTCCTGAAAAATTATGACAAAAAATTGAGTAATTTTGTTGTTTTTCAATAATTTTTCTCATTTATTTTCAAAAGTTAAAATATTTAAAGAATATTTTGAGAATGCAAAATTGCATATTATAAACAGAAAATAAAATTAAGGTAAAGATGATATTTATTTAATCGGAAACGAAATAAAGAAATCAAACAATGGAATCCTCAATTTTATTAAATATTTTAGATATTATAAGTATGAATATTAATGAATTTTAAAAGATATTCATCATATATAATATTTTTTAAAGTTAAATTCAATTTATTTTTTCACTTTGAATGAATAACTCTAATAATGGAATTATAAATTTTTAACAGTTGAGTAAATAAATATTTTGCAGCATTTAGTTGATGAAAAATTTTTAAAAATTTGATTTTAATTTTTTCTGATTAAAAGAATGCGTAAAACTTACAAAATCTTCCACTTTACTATTGAAACTAAAAAGTGTGATAATAAACAGACGAAATGTAAAAATAAAGGAAACTGAATTAAATAAATTACAAACATACATATAGGAGATTTTATATTTTGAAACCTGTTGTCACGATTCATAAAAATATTAATTCATAATATGACAGAAAAAAGGCAAAACTTCAAGATTTAGAATTTGGAAAAATAAAAAGTATCAACCATGCTTGAATGATAAAAAGAATACACTTTCATATTTATTTATGTTTAAATTTTGTAAGATTGCTTAAGCGAAAAAAATATCATAAAATTATTCATGATCTAAAAAGTTAATAGCTGTTCAGATAAACGAGTTTTGATTATTCATTCTTAGAATATCAATAAAATTATGTTCAATAAAATTATACTTTCAAGCCATCATCTTTCAAACTTCTCACAGTTAAACCATCATTCAAATTTAGTTTATTTCTGTAAAATATAATTTAACAAAAACTCACATAAATAAAAATTAATTTGATTACTTTTAAACTTTTTGCATATCTTGTTATATTCGAAAATCTACTCAAAAAGATTTATAAGACAATTGAGACAATCCTTTTCAACTTTTTAATGGTTTATTTTTTAACATCAAATTATTATCACAACTGAATCGTTAAAAATTTTTTCTTATATTTAAAAGGTCGATTGAAGTAACAAAAAAACATTCAAATTTTCATCACTCGAAGATATATATACAATTAATCCACCAATAAACATAGAATGAGAAAAAATTTCAAGAAAATAAATCGAGTTTGTTGAATTAATCAGATGAACTCAATCTGAAAATGAAAAAATGATATAATTATTCTACCTCTGTATATCAGTCGATGAAAGGGATAAAAAAAGCAAAATCAAATAAATTTTATATAAAAGGGAAATTCCGATTAATTTATTTGATTGCTCTATCACGCTTATTTTTTTAATTTAATAAAATGACTTAAACATTTGACTGCAAATACAATAAAAAATTGTTCCATCATAAAATATTATTTTTTCAATCTTATTTTAATAGATATTTCGAATTTCATAACAAATTAAAAGTTGAAAAATCTCTATTTCATCAAATTAGTTTTCAGCTTATTGTTGAGTACCAGATCCTTTAAATTATTTTATTTTCTCAATCCAATTTACACAGTTTTGAGTTAAATTTTGAATCTAAAAGAGAGATAATCTCGAAATTTATTTATATAAGAAATTTACCTTTCTGTAAATATATAATATGAGAATATTTAATTTATTAAAAATGTAGAAAACTGTGATAAAAATATATTTCGTTTAAGTGATAATAATTCATGTAAAATCAAAAATTTTTAAGTTTAATTCTCTAACCCTATCTTTTAAATAATAAAATATTTTAAAGTTTAAATGGACGATATTGCGTAATTAATAAATTGTGACATTTTATTCAAAACCAAAAATTAAATTGTTATCAATGTTAAGATTTTAAATTCTCAGTGTGTTCTATATATTATGAATAATGATTGGAAGTTTATTCAGACGTCATAAGGTATAATATAACTCTCCATAGATAATATCTACTATCCTTTTAAAATGAGTTAAAAACATTTTGAAATATTCAGCTGATTAAGTAATAAATAAATTTTTATTCACATTTTGTTAGTTTTTACATGCTTCCTAGCTTTCAATTTTTGTCCTTTTTATTCTACGAAAAATATCATGTTTTTTTAATTTTTCGTAGATGAGCACTTCATTCGATTGAAAATTGAAGATTACATTTAATGATCGAAGTTAAAGTTTTTCATTCATTACTTGAAACAAATTATTTATAAGTATGGCTATTTAAACATCAGAGATACAAATTAAAAGTTATTATTTTGTATTTATATTTCTTATTTTGTTCATCACACGATTTGATGTTTTCTAATAATGTAATTTGAATAATATCAAATAAAAAATGGATTTTATTTCACATGAAGCTATATTTCGAAGCTTATAAATTATTTTAATTTTTTTTAATTTTTAAGGGCTAATTCATTTATTTCTTTTATATTTCTTCATTCAGATTGAAAATTTCTGTAAAAAAAAAAGAGAAATTACAACTTCATACTAGTTTCATGTGCTAAATTGTTTTGGATGTGAGCAAATTAAAAAATAGTGATGTTAGAGTGTTCTCAAATGAGTATATAATACATTAAAATCTTATCTATACTCACATTATTTTTATGTAAAATTAAATTTATTAATAAGGTAAGATTAAAAGATCATTTATTTTAAACATAATGTAAGCAAATCTTTATGAATGATGAAAGAAGAATTCAAAAACTCAAATCAAAATGATATGAATGCCTCATATTATGTTTCATTATTATTATATATAACTAAAAGAAGTGACACTCGTTAAATGAATTTTTTTGTGTTTTTTCATATAATTTCAAATGCTTATTTGTTTCAATTCTAAGACAACATTAATGGGGTGAAAATTTTTTCATAATTAAATTCCTAATTATCAATATTCGTGAAAATTTAATTTTGATTAAAATATTTTTACTTTTCTTAAAGTTATAAACTCTAAAAAAATAATTATTTCTTAAAAATAGAGAGATTAATTTTTTGCAGACGATAAAAAAATCTTTTGATTTAAGTGCATGCCAACGTATTTTAGGTTTTATTTATATAATTTGATGTGATAGAAATAAATATGAACACAAATTTTATTAACTTGATTTTTGATTTGGTCAAAAATATACTTTTACAATTTTGATTTGGTAAAATTAAATTGATTACGAGAAGATAGAATGGTTTTGATTTTTTAGCTATTTCTAAAATATAAACATAAATACTCAAATATATCATTGATTAAATTACCCTTAAATATAATTTGTTTAGAGAATTGATACAATGCATTTTTATTGAGATAATATAATAGTTATATGAATGATTGACATGCGTGATCAGAAACTTTAAATCGCATTGTTATGTCAAATAGTTATGTGTATAAAAGAAAAATTTCAATAAATTTAAACCGTTTAGAGTTATTCTTTCATATTTAATTTCCAGAAAAGTTTATTGTGACAAATTTTATTCATTTAAGATAATTCAAACCATATACTATATAATTAATTTATTAAAATTTCAAAACTATCAACATTGTCAAATGAAAACACGAAATAGTAATACTTATATTTTTCTAATTAATTAAATTTAAGGATAAATAAATACCATTTTGAATAAAGTTATGTTAAAGTCTAAAATTAATAAAAATGCTTCATAAACTAACCAAGGTCATAGCCATCACCTATATTCTTCAAAATATAAAAATCATCTTAAGTTTGTTATTGCTTTAGAAAGTCAAACAAAATATTTATGTGGTAATAGATAAAATACAAATTATTAAAATGTTGAATTATCGATAAAATTTACCAAAAAAATATTTTTCGATTGTTGAAACAATGTTGGTGTTATCACTGCATATCTGATTTATTCTTCTTTGCCTCTATCAAAATTTTCTTATTTAAAAGCTTGTTTCGAAGTTTAGAATAAATTTATAATCTTTCTACATTCTTAATAAATCATCAGATTTTTGTATCGGTGCTCTTACATTATGATCTTTTATCATTTGTAGTATTTCAATTTTGATGATATTTAATGTATCATAGCTGGGAAATAGTTTGAAGGTATGTAATTTCACTGTTAAAAAATTTTAAAAGTTATAATTATTTTCATTATGATACATGACTGATACTTTTGATATATAAACTTCAATAAATCACACTTGTGTGATGTGTTAAAATATTACTTTTGGAAAATTAAAATAATTAATTTTCTTTGCAGATTAAGAATCAATGAAAATTGTTTTGTAACAAATAAAAACCATCTCTAAAAGGGTAAAGTGGATTGTGCTTTAGTATAGTTGATAAAATGATATAGCTTTTACAAAAACAAAAATTTTCTTCCAAATGTGTCAATTATTAAGTTTTAATATCCGTAAGAAAAAATATTATAGTTTGACTATTAGAAGATCTGTGTGAAATAATTTCTAGTTTGTAATAAAATAATTCATTTCGAGAGATAATTAGAGTACAAACAGTTTTTAAAAATTCACTTGATCTTTATCTAACCAATACACGTGAAGTTTAGTCATACTTATCATTGAAAATAAAAGAAATCATAAAACATACCAATTTATTTTAAATTACAAGTAGTTGTTAAAATGTTTTTGAAATAAATAAATATACATTTAATCGGAGATAACTAAGTGCTAAAAGAGGTAAAATATATTTTAAACAAAATTTTAAAAGTTAACTATGATGGATCTCTATCTGTATGCTTAAAATCTAAATCAAGAATATATTTCAATTTAATACAATAAATTCAAGGATGATCTTTATTAGGCATATAACGATCGTATTTAAACATTCTCTCATCTGGGATTTAACAAAACCAAACAAACATGTTTTTTGATGATTTAAAGAAATTTTCATAAAATTGAAAAAAAATTTTAATTGTGAATAATTGCCAAGGATGATTTCAAAAATTAAAAATTTCAATAGATGAGCAAGATCGTAAAATTTTGATGATGATATTATTTAAAGAGAATTTGAATTGTTGTTTTTATTAATATGAGTGTCCCCGAACGCTTCATAAACTGTTTTTTAACGAATCAACTTAGTATTCTTTAAAACATCAAAATAATATGATTTAATTGATCTGAAAATTTGATATAGTTGCAATATATTCTCATATACAGGCAAAGTCTCATAAAAACTAATATTTTAATCAAATGATAATTAGTCAAGTATCAGGCATGCTTTAATTGATTTTATCTCAAGAGATATCTCCTTAAAGTATTTTTAAATACAATAAGATTCTTCGCTTAACAAAGTTATTGCATTAAATCTGTTAGATCAAATTTATAAATTTGGAGATGTTTAATCATGCATTAAATAAGCAATTTCAACTTTACTTATTATTAAATGCCTAATTTTTTTATTTAGAATGTAAAATATTTCAAAAATACACAGAAAAAGTATTAAAAATATAATTTATTTTGAAATGATTTTAAGAGAATTTTAACTTAAAGATCAGTCGAACAACTTATAGAATGAATTGCATGTTTTTGGTCAATAAAATAGCTCAGTTTGGATTCAAATTTGATAATCAATGTAAATTATGATTTTTTAAGAAATACATCATTAAAAATCTATACTTTTAAAAATAATTTAAATTTTTTAAATCCTCTCAGAGAAAATGCATTGGAAAATTTTTCAGACACAACAAAATGATGAACCATTAACTTTGACACTCATTTGTGAAATTTTTAACTGAGAAAAATAGTTATCTTAATTTAAGTGACATTTTGCGATATGTTCATATAATTTTGGTTTTCATGCTATTAAAAGGTTTATAATCCTCAGAATATTTTTTTCATTATAATATAATTGGGAAATTTTTGATTAATATTTACAAATATGCAATCTCAAAATTAGCTCTTATATAATTGACAGAGAAAAATATTTATTATCAATATTTTGAATGAAATTTGTGAATTATTCTATTACGTCACGTTTATAAAATTCTTTGAAGTGATTTAACAACAAGAATTTTATCTTGAAAAATATCTATTGGGGTTAAAATTTTTCAATACAACTCTTTTTAAAGTTAGAAAATTTTTTAAGTTAAATTTCTTGAAGGGTGAGGATGAGTCAACATTTACTTGAATCTTATGAAGGAAGTATGCGCTTATTTACACGCTTTCTTCTGCTCCGATGATAAGGTTTTGCCGTTTGGCACTCTTTTCAATTTTAACACTCGTATTGAGTTTTTTAAGACTCGCCTGGGGAGAACATATCTTCCTCTAGCCTATTAAGGCCAACCGTACATCTCAGGCGAAAGTTTAAAAGAAAATAACTGCTTCATTTTACTTTAAGACGGTAGAGAAAAGTCCTCAGTATCCGTCACAATAATATATACATTATCCTTGAAGCTCTTATTCTCGAAAGCCTATCTAGTTATCATTAGAGAAGGTTAGGATTTGTTTAACTATCAAATAAAAAATTGTGATGTTTCACTCATTTTTGATAAATTGGATGGTATATCTTTTTCAAATCTAAAATATCAAAAAGAGTTGGAAAACTCTTAATGTGCGACATAACCTAAATTATTTTAAACTTTTGTTCATTTTAAAATTTCATGAACATTTAATATGTGGATTTTCAGATTTTAGTAATTCATAAATCACGAAAAAAAATTAATAAGTTAATAAATTAACTTGAACGATTATAAGAAAAAATTAATGTCACATTTTAATAAGTCTCAAAAAATAAAATGAGAAGTCTTGTCGACTAATTAAAAACAGCCAATTTACGATTGAATTTTCTCGATATTTTGTTCGATCATCTTTAATTCGTGGAAAAAATTAATTTTTTGTGTAAAATCTCTAAAATTAAATTAACATAAAAATTAGCTTTTATTTACGATCGTTGTTCCAATTACATGATCTGAACATACATTTAAAGTAAAATATGTTTTTTATTTTATATTTATGTATTTTGATCATTTAACCATTTTATATTCTTTTTTAAGAAAATAAAAGATTTCGTAGACTTCGCAAGTGATGTTGATTTTTCAAAAAAATATCACCATGTCAATAATGCTATGGGAATTTAAAAATTTAAAATTATTAATCAGATGCTTCAAGATATAATTTCACATAATCAAGATTTAGCCACATCAGCAGTAGTAATAGATAATGGTACAGGAACGTGTAAAGCTGGATTCTCTGGTGAACCTGTTCCAAGGGTCGAATTTCCAACAATTATTGGTAAACCAAAGCACGAAGGGGTGATGATTTGTGGTTGTAACCAACAATATTTCTTGGGAGATGAGGCTCAAAAAAAGCGAGGTGTATTAACCTTCAGAAACCCCATTAAACACGGTGTTATCACAGATTGGGATGATATGCAAAAAATATGGTCACATATTTTTACTAAAGAGCTTAGAGTAAATAGCGAAGACTTCCCAACACTGATTACAGAAGCGCCAAACAATCCAAAAAGACATAGGGAAAAGATAGCTCAAATATTTTTCGAGTATTTCAGCATTCCTGCTTTATATATCTCGATACAAGCCATATTATCGCTATACTCAACTGGAAGGACGACAGGAGTTGTAATAGATTCTGGAGACGGTGTTACACACACTGTTCCAATATTCGAAGGCTTCGCCCTTCCCCACGCGGTCAAGAGAATGAATTTCGCAGGAAGAGACTTGACAGAGTTTCTGATCAAACTTTTAACTGAACAAGGTTACAGTTTTGTAACATCATCTGAACAAGAGATTGCTCGAGACATCAAAGAAAAACTCTGTTTCGTGGCTCTAAATTACGAGCATGAACAAGCCATCCACTCTTCAAACATAGATAAATCGTATGAATTGCCAGATGGTCGTCTCGTTTCATTGGGAGTTGATCGATTTCGGTGCCCCGAGATTCTGTTCAATCCTTCGATTGCAGGATTTCAATCACCTGGTATTCCCGAGATAGTCTGTGAATCTGTTAAAAAGTGTGACATTGACATTCGGCAACGCATATACTCTAACATCGTCTTATCCGGAGGCTCGACTCTATTCCCAGGAATGGGTGAGCGCATTCATACAGATATTCAATCCCTCGTTCCCACGTGTTCAAAGATCAAAACATACTCTCCTCAGAATAGGAAATATTCAGTTTGGATGGGAGGTTCTATCCTTACCTCTCTATCGACGTTTCAAAACATATGGGTATCGCAAGAAGAGTATCATGAATTTGGTCATGATATTGTGCATCGAAAATGTTTTTAGAAAACCTGAAAAAATAAATTACCTTACAAACTTCAAATCAAATCTGTCTGACACAGTTTATTTTGATATGTCAATTTATTTAGATTTCGCTGTTTTTATATTTTAAAATTCTCAAGTTTTTCATTCAAACAGCTTTATTTAGAACATTATTTATCATCCTCGATGGTTGAATTAACTACGAATTATCTAAAAGTGTTATTATCTAAAACATCGTTTCACCCAAAATTCAAATAATTTAGTATCCTGTAATATAATAAATTGAATGACTTCTTTACATAATCTGTCTCTAACGTGAGGTTATTTACGTATATGTTGAAATACATGCAGTTATTTAGTTTTATTGTGTTTTTAGAGAGATTCCTATCATTCTTATCAAAAAGGCATAGATATGATATAATTTTAATTTTGAAATATATTTGAAAATTCTCTACGATACAGCCTTTTAAAATAGTCAATATTTTTCAACAAAATCAAATATAAATAAAAGGTATTTAAAAATAATAATTCATTTATCTTATATTTGAAATATAAGATACAGAACGAGGAAATTTATTTTGCGGTTTCTGCTTTTATAAAAATTAACACGATTCAATCTTTAAATATTTTATAAGCTTATAAATTTGAAGAGATTAGGAAATGCTTAAATTAAAACATCAATCCCATGATTAAAAATTGTAACCTTTTCAGTTGATAAATAATTAAAATTCTCCGAATGTTTTCGACTACAACCGTCAAAAATCATATACTAATAATATCTCTATTGTTTTTAACTGTAATTTAAGGGTACCATAAGTAAAGAAAGATTGAGGAAAATTCCAAATAAAAAATTTGTTTATATTTAATTTGTTCTTTATTTTTAGAAATAGTAAATCGATATGTTTAATAAATCCCAAATAAATGTTTTGCGTCTGCTCGGTTATTAAAATAATGTCGGTTTATATTTGTTTAAAGACAATATCTATTCATGGATATCACAAAGTTAAATGAAGAATAGTCTAAAAAGATCGTAGAAAATTAAGTTTTTAATTTTAAAATTCATAAAGATATGGTTTCTATATGATAATTTAAACAGTTATTTATGAATTATTGAAAGTCTTTCTTTATTATGATGAAATATAACTTAACGCTTTTTATTTTATTTTATATCGCACAAACCAAATTTTCATCTTTTTACTTGTGAATGAAATAGTAAATGGCTCAAATACGTGCATTTGTATCAGATGTATTTATTTAACTTCTGAATATACAATGAGCTGCTAAATCATATTTTATCCAAAGTATTCTTTTTCGATTTATTCATTTTTACTCGATTTTAAAATAATACTTATCTTTAAACGGAAAAATATTTATGAAAGAAACAATTTTAACGTTCTATCGTTCTTTGAATGTTTATTGATTTTTAATCTGTCTAGTTTTATTTTATATCATGTCTTAGATCTGAAAATTTAAAAAATAATTCTTAATTCACTTATCAAATAAAACTATTTATTTAATCGTACATTAATTCATATTAAAAAGCCAATCCAATGATTGACAATTTTAATGTTTGAACTTCTCTGTTATTATTTATTTTTTTCGAATTTCATAAAAATCATAAATTATTCGGTTATCTTCAGAAATGAAAATAAGAAATTAAATTTTAAAATGTTATTGAGTTTTAATGCAAAAATATTATGAAAAATTCATTTTGTTAACTGATAAAATTATGGTCAAAAATATCACATTTATTTACAATTGAAAATGAAATTATTGGTTTAATGGTAATAAAAATTCGCGTGATGGGCACGGTAATAATTATTTAAAAGAATGCTAATTTAGCAACCATCTTTATTCATTTCGCGCATGCTTTTTTACATTATCAACGTCGGATATATACTATTTTCTGTTTATATAAATAAGAGATCTATGACTTTGTCGAATTAAAAATTTTAAATCTGTAAAAACAAAAATCACTTCTATTTCAATTTTGGTATTCTCGAAAGGAAATGTGAAATGTTCGTTATCATAAAAAAAACAAATAAAAGCTCGAATTTGTTAAATATTAAAATTTTAACAAGTGACGGAATCTAAAATCATTAAATTATACTAAGCAATAAGAATTTTAATATTCATCAAAAATTCCTTAAAATTGGAGTTTTTACATAAGTATGAACTTATATTATGATGAAAGGAAACTCATATGTAGGCATAGGATTAAGATTTAATTATTTCACATTAATTCGTTGAATTAAATATGAGATTTTATGAACACTTAAAGAAATAACAGCTATCTGTCACAAAAAATAACCTTAAGTCAGGCCACAACATGTAAATAGATAAATAAATGAATTAATATTCATTTAATAATTTAGTTAATATTAGGTTGATTTATAGTTGAATTTACAAAATTATATAAGTCAAGACATCTGATGATAAAGATTTACTGACTTAGATTTTACTAATTTGAAGATAGAATGGAGTTAATTTGAAATAAAACGATTCGAAGAATTTTGAATACTAATTTGTGATATACAATTATATGTTTCGCGCCTGCGTGAAATATTATAATTAAGGTACTTTAAAATATACGCTTCTGCAGATTTTAAGATATCATTGTGAGTCGAATTGTTTCAATTTCCTCGAGAACTTAAATGGTTCCCTGTAAATAAAATAAGACATGATGATTAATCAGGATACAAAAATGCATAAAAATTTTGATTATTTTCAAAAATCAAAGTTATATTTCGACACGATTGTATGTAATTTTATCGGAAATAATTAATTACGAGCATGCGAAATATGTCTTGATTAAATAATATTCTATGAGATTGCGTGATTGACTAACTCACTTAATATGTCAAGTTTAGGGTGTATTTTTTTAATTTTTGAATTTCATAAAAAATCTATTGATTTAGATTGCGCTTTTCTGTTATCGAGGGACTATTTTATTCAGTGTAGAGTATTGTTCCTAAATACTCGAGTTTCTTAAGTTAATCATCTTTTTTTTATAAAACAATATTTCTGAGTTTCGATTTATTGCCCAGCTTAAACGGTATTTAAAATATTTAATTGATCCATCTGTATTTCAAAAATAAATTATTTGAAATCATTCATATGACTTGAAAATTTAAATTAATGAATTCACCATTTATAATTAAAATGTCTTTCATCACTCAAGGATTATGGAGACTTAAACTTTCTCAAACAAATCATGATATTACATATTCTCCTCATCTACATTGAAAAGTGAAAACTTGTTTCATTGCTGTCAAAAAAGAATTGTCACATTTAATAAAAATGAATATAATGAAAAATCTCAAAAATATTAGATGTAATCTATTTGCTTGGATACCATATTAACTTATACAGACAAAACATTAATATCAAGAAAATTAGGGCCTGCGCATATATAAATACTCTGTTTTGCGCACGCGCGCCATATTAACTATTCGTCATTCTTATTTTTTCTTGACATATTCATTTGCATAGTATGTATACCTGCTATTTTATTGCTTTAATACTTTTATAAATTAAACAAAACGAAATAACATATGAAAATAGTTAAGTGATTTTGGAACTAGGCACTAATGATTTAAAAATATTTCAGCATATATATCATACATCGAACGTGAAGATCTCACAAAGAATTATAATGGTGGATAACATCCGTTTTGTACTTAAATTAAATGTTCTCCTTGTTCAATTAAATTTTCTTTATTTATATTGATTATTAGTTTTATCGCTTTTTAAGAACAGAGTTAGGATTTTGTTGATTAATATAACATGTTGTAAATTTTTATTATTATCAACATTTTGGCAAGATTATTGATTTTTCTAAAAATCTTATCAAAGTATTACTTATTAGCTTATAAAATATTGAAAAATGATTAATATATTAACGGTTTTAATGAGAAATTTTTTGTTACTTTTCTGTTTGATGGAATAAAAAAGGGAAAATCAACTTTTAAATTTTATGTGTTTTTAAAAACATGATCACTAAAAATATAAAAAGTTTATCTTTGGTTGAATCTTGTTTGAACCATTTTACATTCCTCTGGAGTAATTATAACTTTCTTGTTAATATTTAAAAATTAAAAATTCAACCTTGAAATATTTTTAATCTTATGGTTCACTAGTTTGAATAAATATGAAGCTATTTTAATCAGTTTCATTTAACTTTTAAAAATTTACTACAGACTTAATGGTGTATTTTAAGAATTATCAAATTTAAATTTATGAAGAAAAAACTTTGATAAGCGATTTTATTAATATTATTTATGGAAGAATATGCATGATATTTGGAAAGACGGATAAAATTATTTGTTAAACTGGCTATTCTATGATCAGTGATAATAAATTGAAATACACACATGCGTATATTATCTGTCGATTTTAAATTCATCACTTAGAATATATTTAATATTTCACGAAAAACAGAAATTTTAACTTTGTAAAATTTGTCATACTCATATCGACAATAAAATTTTTCTTCTTGTATGTATATATCTCATAATAGGTTATTCTTTGAACACCATAAATGAGCCAAACGTACCTTGGAGTCTTCAGAAGGGGATGTTTACGGGTATGTATACTCTTCATTGACACATTGCTTTCTAGAGTAGGACTTTTAACTACCAATTAACATACATTTTTTGATATCATCTGTTGTCGGTAGTGTTAAACTCCCCTTAAACCTGTTCTTTTCTTGGTTCATTTTGACGTCTCGGGGCATTATTTTGTTTGATACTTTTGTAAAATTTTTCAAATAAAACCTTTTAAATTTAACATGTGACACTGAAATTATAATCTCTCAATTTTTTTATTATAAGACATTCATTCATTGTGAATCTTCGAACTCACAATAAATTCATAGAAAACGTAATAGTTAAGACGAAAGCACCACTTTTAATTTTAAAATATCACATAACAACTCATTTATTCGTATCTGTTTAGGAATTTTTTGATATTTGTAAAATGACTGATGAAAATCAAGAAAATTTAAATGTATTATATTTAATATCTCAATTTATTCTTTGGGAAATATTTTATTATTATTAATATTACTTGATGATAGCTTATATTCAAAAAAATCGATAAATGTAATTTTTCTTTTAAACAACATAAATAATTGTTTTTCTAAGATTAAATTTTTAAAATAGTTATCTTAATATTTTAATCACATTGACAAGAACTAATTTTACTTTGTACCTTATCTTATTATGTTTTTAATTATTATTGCTGTTTATATTTTGAATATCCATATTTTATATATTGTAGAGGATAAATATCACGAAAGGTCGAATTTTGTGGTGTTATATTTTTTCGCCTATTTAGTTAGATTAGTTTATATCTTAAAACTGAATATAATTAAAATATTTCGCATTACTCAACTTTTCAGTGATATCATTTCATGAAGACTAAAATTATAAATTTTTAAGTGTTTTCAAAAGTACAATTTTAACAATAAAACACTATTAAAATTCAAACTTATTCCTCAAATAAAATAAAAATAACTATTACGTTGAATTATTTCATACCTTGAATTGATTTCTGTTTGCAGTACTTCTCAATTTTTAAAGAAAATATTGAATATATTACTTTTATTCACATTAGTGTCTTGCGACTTTCTCCCTTATAAATTAGATTGATGAACATTTTATTGTTTTTAAAGAAAGTATAATTTAGAGAATGCATCAACATCATTGTTAGGAATTCATAAGGATAACCTATTGACAATTATACGACGTAAATATTCACAGAATGTCTTGTTTACCAAAAAATCGCGATAATATTTTTTATGATATTTAATTTCCTATTTTCGCTTTTTCTGATATTTATAGATTTAATAATAAACAAGTAAGAAATTGGTTCTGTAACACTAATAAACAGAAAAAACGATTCATACAGTTGCGGGAATTACTTCTGATAAAACGAATTTATCGAGCAAAGTTTTTCATATATTTACTAATTATTAATTATGACTCAATGAGATAAAAATCGAACTTAATGAATCGCCATGAATATATGAACATTATCCTTGTATTTATCTACATATGCTATCTAAATACAAACATTTTTTTTCACAAAATAAAAAATATTTTAATTATGTACACGGTATCATTAAAATGTCACAAAATGTAATAATGGCGCATACCATAACTGTGCGGAAAATTATCAAAAACTAAAAATTTTTTGAAAATGTGCAAGGATGATATCGCTGTAACCAACTGCCCTTTAGTCTAAAGCAATGTTAATGTCATGAAATAAGAATCAAGGTAGTTATGGAAGAGTTATATCTCTGCTATAAACTCAATTAAGTCTTCATAGAACGAGATTATCTCCATTATTAAAACTTTGATATAAGGTTAAACATTTATTCCTTTTCAGAAATTAATGTCCTTGATAACAAGTTTAGTTGAACAGAATACAACGAAGAAAAACAATTCCAAATTCTAACTTCTTATTATCTATTTTTGATTTTTAATATTTTACGACATTCTTAATGAGTATTTTCTCATAACCTAAACTTTAAATGTAAGATTTTATTAAACGAATTATCTTTAACGATTTTATAAAAATTTCGTTAAATCAATGTTATCTAAACGAGATAATTGTATGAACATATAAATTCGATGATATTTTGTCCTATTTATTCTATTTTATGATTATATGGGTCAAAGAAACGCCTTTCATTTATTAATTGTAAAAATTTGAATTTAATTTATATCTTATTAAAAGTGAAATTTGCATAAATGAACAAGTTTTATTGGTTACTAAATTATAAAATTCAAATAATTTGATGACTATGTTTCTGAAAAACACAGACCTGTCAAGGAAAATGTTAAATCTCAGAATATTTTATTGCAGCCGTATTTTCTGTTCTTTCAAAATCAATCAATTTGGCAAAAAATTGTCAAATAATATGAAAAGAAAACATTTTATTTGGCATTTAATTAAATCTGAGTCTTAAATATGATTTTCATACTCTTGAGATATAATCATTAGCATGACTTACTTTATAAGTACGTTTATCTTAACATCTGATTTTATAATGCAGATTAAAATGAAAGGAGCTTATGGTAAGATGAAAGTGAATTTGTCATAATTTTATTTAAAATTGGTGATTTAAACATGATATATTTTGAATTTTTCGTTAACCTGTCTAAAACCTGTTAAATTGTTACAAAGTGATATCACTGTCATCGTTATAATTCGTAAAATATATTTCTCTTATTTAATAAAAAAGGTGTATTACCAATTTTTAAAAATCAACTTAAACATATTACATATAAAGAGAACATAAATTTTTAACTTTATTTCTATTAGAGATGAGTTAACTCAATGTAAAAATAATTATCACTGTTTTCAGCTATTTTATAAAAATTTAGTTTTAAGATTAAAGTAACTCATTAAAAAATTTTATTTGAATATTTTATGAATTATATCTTTTTGAAATAATCAGACTCTAAATTGAGTTAATACAAATAAACTAAACATATTATTCATCAATACCATATCGATCTGGATAACATTCAAACATCAATAGAAGGAGAAAATGATGAGTTAATCTGAACATAGCTTTCCTTTTCAAAAGGTTAACATATCTGTTCTGAGTATAGATAAATTAGAATTCTCATGAATAAAAATCTATTCCTAGTTTATGATGGTTTTACGTCTAGATTGTTTAAATCATAAAATGACACTAAAAGTAATTGAATTTTATATTTGTGATTTTTTCGAATTAAGATTCGTATTGATACATCTTAAAAGCATATTTTCTGGATTTATGTATTTATATAAAAAATTTTAGCTTCTGAATTTAATTTGATAAAATAACCTAACATTTATTAAAATAACATATAGATATTCGTGTTAAACTAAATTTAAATTTATTTTTGTCATAAAATTTAGAAATTGGTAACTGAAATATAATGAGAAAAGAATCTAAACTGAAAAGATATCAGATAACACTGCAAATTATCTTTGAAGAGCTAGGATGATTCAAAATTTTCACTTATTCTTTCGAAGAATATTAAAGTCTGGTATACTCTATCTGGTAAAGATCAGCTTTCTATGTTCCGCCTTTCAGCTCTTAACCTTATTTTGCATCATTTACTCGTGTTAATATTCAGTGTCTTGTTGTATAGGACACTCACTCAATAAAAACATCCCTATCGTTGGTAAGTGTACGTATTTTGCCTTGACTTACAATGAAAATACGCAAAAATCGATATTATTAACTTTTAAATGACTGATTAATGTTTTTATGTTTTTCTATTGATATAAAACAAACTGAGCTTTGGAGACAAAAGAAACTATGAGAAAAAGTATTATATATTTAAGTGCTCATCTGATCTGATCGAAAGTTTCAAATATTTTGACATTTGATCTTTGAACTTTAACGAAAAAACAGAGATGCAATACAAACTAAGAGTAAAAATAAGCAGACATTGTTATTGTCTGAATGATTGAAAAAGATCAAACTTATAACCTGTGTTGATAAATATCAAATAATGAAATTCTATTTTTCATTTTATTTAATATC
>JALDNG010002108.1:0-36541 GCA_024349245.1 Neodontobutis hainanensis | reverse complement strand
GCGAGAGTGGCAGAGTCCTCTGGTTTGATCCATGTTTCTGTAAGTGCTACAACTGAAAGACCAGAATGTTGAACAAAAGCGGTAATGAAATCAGCTTTGTTCACAGCAGACTGGCAGTTCCACAAGCCTATTGAGAAAGTAGAAGAGGCAGTTATGGACGGTGATATAACATGCAGATTGTTATGGTTGCATCTCCTTTGCGTAATACAGATGAAAATGTCCGTGGAGAAATGACAGTGGGAATTTGAAAACACATTGAAGAGGAGCAGAAAAACAATAGACAGTAGAGAGTAAAGTATAAATAGTAAGTTTTAAGTGCAAACAATTGGTACAAAAAGTGCAATACTCAAGTGCCCTGCTCGGTGGAGTCGAGTGCAGGTAGAGTCGATGGTCTTTACTCTCTAGGTCTTCACGCGATGACGGCTGCGCGACGCTGCGCGGTGGTTCACACTTATATACCCGTCTGATTCAAGAATTGAATTCAGCAGGTCACGCCTCCAAAAGGCCGTAAACAACTCAAACGAAACCAGGCGGCGAGCAGGTGAGAGTGAACGCCGGTGCACCACGTGACAGAGTCGTAGTAATGCACAGAGCGGTTTTCTCAGCAATAACACGGCACTAAGCTCAAAAATGACAAGAATTAAATACACTTACACGGTTCTGTAGGCTTCTGCTGCTAAGTTGCTTCTCCAAAAGCGGGATAAAGTGCTGTGAACAAACAGTAGATAGTAAATTTATCTGTTTTAGAATTAAACCAGTTTAATCCTGGTTTAAAGATTTCAGTTTAATTCATTTGCTTTACTTTCAACCTGAAAGAACCTTTTTGTGTTGCGTTTGTGTGGAAGAGTTACGAAGCACTGTGTGGCCTTTTCTGTTTCTCAGGTTCATAAGCTGCTGATCGTGGTGGAGCTTCTTCTGGGGGAGATTCCAGACCGACTCCAGTTCAGACAACCTTCACTGAAGAGGTCTCTGATGCCCTACTTTCTCCTCACACAGGGTCAGTACTGAACCTGGACCAGGGCTAACCCAGGGCTAACCCAGGGCTTAACCCAGGTCTTAACCCAGGTCTTAACCCAGGGCTTAACCCAGGGCTTAACCCAGGTCTTAACCCAGGTCTTAACCAAGGCTAACCCAGGGCTTAACCAAGGCTAACCCAGGGCTTAACCAAGGCTAACCCAGGGCTTAACCAAGGCTAACCCAGGGCTTAACCAAGGCTAACCCAGGGCTTAACCAAGGCTAACCCAGGGCTTAACCAAGGCTAACCCAGGGCTAACCCAGGGCTAACCCAGGGCTTAACCCAGGTCTTAACCCAGGTCTTAACCCAGGTCTTAACCCAGGTCTTAACCCAGGTCTTAACCAAGGCTAACCCAGGGCTAACCCAGGGCTTAACCCAGGTCTTAACCCAGGTCTTAACCCAGGGCTTAACCAAGGCTAACCCAGGGCTTAACCAAGGCTAACCCAGGGCTTAACCAAGGCTAACCCAGGGCTTAACCAAGGCTAACCCAGGTCTTAACCCAGGTCTTAACCCAGGTCTTAACCCAGGTCTTAACCAAGGCTAACCCAGGGCTAACCCAGGACTAACCCAGGACTAACCCAGGACTAACCCAGGACTAACCCAGGTCTTAACCAGGTCTTAACCAGGTCTTAACCAGGTCTTAACCAAGGCTAACCCAGGGCTAACCCAGGTCTTAACCAAGGCTAACCCAGGTCTAACCCAGGTCTTAACCCAGGTCTTAACCCAGGTCTTAACCCAGGTCTAACCCAGGTCTTAACCCAGGTTTAACCCAGGTTTAACCCAGGATTTAACCAGGTCTAACCAAGGATTTAACCAGGTCTAACCCAGGATTTATCCAGGGCTAACCCAGGGATAACCCAGGGCTAACCCAGGATTTAACCAGGGCTAACCCAGGTCTAAACCAGGTCTAACCCAGGTCTAAACCAGGTCTAACCCAGGTCTTAACCCAGGATTTAACCAGGTCTTAACCCAGGACTAACCCAGGACTAACCCAGGACTAACCCAGGACTAACCCAGGACTAACCCAGGACTAACCCAGGACTAACCCAGGACTAACCCAGGTCTAACCCAGGATTTAACCAGGACTAACCCAGGATTTAACCAGGGCTAACCCAGGTCTAACCCAGGACTAACCCAGGTCTTAACCCAGGATTTAACCAGGGCTAACCCAGGATTTAACCAGGTCTAACCCAGGACTAACCCAGGATTTATCCAGAGCTAACCCAGGACTAACCCAGGGCTAACCCAGGGCTAACCCAGGACTAACCCAGGACTAACCCAGGGCTAACCCAGGGCTTATCCAGAGCTAACCCAGGGCTAACCCAGGGCTAACCCAGGATTTATCCAGAGCTAACCCAGGGCTAACCCAGGATTTATCCAGAGCTAACCCAGGGCTAACCCAGGGCTAACCCAGGGCTAACCCAGGGCTAACCCAGGGCTAACCCAGGGCTAACCCAGGATTTATCCAGAGCTAACCCAGGTCTAACCCAGGATTTATCCAGAGCTAACCCAGGTCTAACCCAGGTCTAACCCAGGTCTAACCCAGGTCTAACCCAGGGCTAACCCAGGGCTAACCCAGGATTTAACCAGGGCTAACCCAGGGCTAACCCAGGACTAACCCAGGATTTATCCAGAGCTAACCCAGGTCTAACCCAGGTCTAACCCAGGGCTAACCCAGGGCTAACCCAGGGCTAACCCAGGGCTAACCCAGGGCTAACCCAGGACTAACCCAGGGCTAACCCAGGTCTTAACCAGGTCTTAACCCAGGGCTAACTCAGGATTTAACCAGGGCTAACTCAGGATTTAACCAGGTCTAACCCAGGATTTAACCAGGTCTAACCCAGGATTTAACCAGGTCTAACCCAGGATTTAACCAGGACTAACCCAGGACTAACCCAGGACTAACCCAGGACTAACCCAGGACTAACCCAGGGCTAACCCAGGGCTAACCCAGGACTAACCCAGGATTTAACCAGGACTAACCCAGGATTTAACCAGGTCTAACCCAGGTCTAACCCAGGACTAACCCAGGTCTTAACCCAGGATTTAACCAGGGCTAACCCAGGATTTAACCAGGTCTAACCCAGGATTTATCCAGAGCTAACCCAGGACTAACCCAGGACTAACCCAGGACTAACCCAGGATTAACCCAGGATTAACCCAGGATTAACCCAGGATTAACCCAGGGCTAACCCAGGGCTAACCCAGGACTAACCCAGGTCTAACCCAGGTCTAACCCAGGTCTTAACCAGGTCTTAACCCAGGGCTAACCCAGGACTAACCCAGGTCTAACACAGGTCTTAACCAGGTCTTAACCCAGGTCTAACTCAGGATTTAACCAGGGCTAACCCAGGATTTAACCAGGTCTAACCCAGGATTTAACCAGGTCTAACCCAGAATTTAACCAGGTCTAACCCAGAATTTAACCAGGTCTAACCCAGGATTTAACCAGGTCTAACCCAGGATTTAACCAGGTCTAACCCAGGATTTAACCAGGTCTAACCCAGGATTTAACCAGGTCTAACCCAGGACTAACCCAGGATTTATCCAGAGCTAACCCAGGTCTAACCCAGGTCTAACCCAGGTCTAACCCAGGTCTAACCCAGGGCTAACCCAGGGCTAACCCAGGTCTAACCCAGGTCTAACCCAGGTCTAACCCAGGTCTAACCCAGGTCTAACCCAGGTCTAACCCAGGGCTAACCCAGGGCTAACCCAGGGCTAACCCAGGGCTAACCCAGGGCTAACCCAGGGCTAACCCAGGGCTAACCCAGGTAAGCTGTATTTGTCACATGCACAGTGAAATGTATTTTGTACCTGCATGTTTATAAATATAAATACACAGCATATAAAATGTAAAATGTTAAATCACCTTATTATGATATAATATGTATTATTTATACATATTTATATTTAACAGTTTAAACAGTACAATATTTTAAACTGTTTATTGTCCAGGTTAAGACTCGGAGTTAAGCAGACGGAGGGCTAGTGGATTAAAACGCTTCAGCTCGGTTCTGGTCCAGCAGCAGAAAAGCTGTCCTGGTGGCATCAGGGAGAAGAGTGTCTGGGGTGGGGGGGCTGTTTGAGGATCTTCTTGGCACTTAACCTTGGCACTTAACCTGGCCTTCTTTACGATGATGTGAATGTGACAAGTCCAGGACAGGTCTTGTGAGATGGTCCCTCCCAGGTCTTTGAAAGAGTCCACTCTTTCCACCTCAGAACCACAGATGTGTAGTGGATGGAAGTCCCTCTGCCGTTTCTGCTGAAGTCCGTTCAGTTCTTAAGTTTGGCTGACATTCAGTTGAGATGGTTCTCCTGACACCAGTCCTCCAAGAGGAGACCTCCCTCCTGTAGGCTGTCTCGTCATTGTGGGAGAATAGTTCCACAGCACCGGTGTCGTCAGCAAACTTAATGATGATGTTGTTGTCTGAAGTGGCCAGCAGAGGGCTCAGCACGCAGCCTTGGGGGGGTCCGGTGTTGAGGGGAAAGGGCCGTGAGTTGTGGTCTCCTACTCGAACCACCTTTGGTCAGCTGCTCAGGAACGTGGACCCACCTGCAGAGGCAGGAGTCCAGCTGCAGCTTTAGAGTTTGTTCCTGTGTTTGTTCAGCGCTTGAGCAGCGTGAGTCGTGTTGAGACCTGCTCAGAGTCAGTTTTCTACAAATCCTTTTCTGTGGTTTTACCTGAGACATTTCAGTCACTGCAGAAAAGAGTAGGGTTGGGGTCAAACAGGTCAATCCATGTTTTTATTCTGAGTTATTCTTCTCGTTTCCTCGTGTGGAAATTCAATTCTAAAACGCTTTAAAATTATTGAATTTGTGTAAAAATGTTTTTCCAGCATCAGAAATATATTTGACAGTATTTGTTTTAGTTTTAAGTATTTATCGGTTTTGTTTGGCAGCGGTGAGGATGGGAAACCTGGCCAAATTCAACCAGGTTTTGGAGGAGTTTGGAGAGAAGTTCCAGACGGACGGCACTTACACTCTGATCATCCGCCTGAGGCACAACGTCATCAAGACAGGTTTAACACTTTATTCCGTTTAAAACTCTCTCCTTTTAATCCAGGGCTGTCCCATTTTAACCCACTCTTGACGTGGTTTTGATGTTTTTATTTAGTTATTTTGCTCTGTTTTTGTCTGTAGTTTTCTCCTGGTCTTTAACCCTCTTCTTCGCCTGCAGGAGTCCGTATGATCAGCCTGTCCTACTCTCGGATCTCTCTGGCCGACATCGCTCAGAAGCTGCAGCTGGACAGCCCTGAGGACGCAGAGTTCATCGTCGCAAAGGTCTTACTTCAGGCTGATTTATGTTTTAGTATCCTCTTTAGGAGCTTGCTTTAGGAGGAGGAGGAGCGTGTTTTAGGAGGAGCAGCCTATAGGAGGAGGAGGAGCAGCCTATAGGAGGAGGAGGAGCGTGCTTTAGGAGGAGCAGCCTATAGGAGGAGGAGGAGCGTGCTTTAGGAGGAGCAGCCTATGGGAGGAGGAGGAGCGTGCTTTAGGAGGAGGAGCATGAGGCTTTAGGAGGAGGAGCATGAGGCTTTAGGAGGAGGAGCATGAGGCTTTAGGAGGAGGAGCATGAGGCTTTAGGAGGAGGAGCATGAGGCTTTAGGAGGAGGAGCATGAGGCTTTAGGAGGAGGAGCATGAGGCTTTAGGAGGAGGAGCATGAGGCTTTAGGAGAAGCAGGAGGCTTTAGGAGAAGCAGGAGGCTTTAGGAGAAGCAGGAGGCTTTAGGAGAAGCAGGAGGCTTTAGGAGAAGCAGGAGGCTTTAGGAGGAGGAGGAGCAGGAGGCTTTAAGGGTGGAGGAGGAGCAGGAGGCTTTAAGGGAGGAGGAGGAGCAGGAATCTTTAGGAGGAGGAGGAGCAGGCTTTAGGAGGAGGAGCAGGAGGCTTTAGGAGGAGGAGCAGGAGGCTTTAGGAGGAGGAGCAGGAGGCTTTAGGAGGAGGAGCATGAGGCTTTAGGAGGAGGAGCATGAGGCTTTAGGAGGAGGAGCATGAGGCTTTAGGAGGAGGAGGAGCAGGAATCTTTAGGAGGAGGAGGAGCAGGCTTTAGGAGGAGGAGGAGCAGGAGGCTTTAGGAGGAGGAGCAGGAGGCTTTAGGAGGAGGAGCAGGAGGCTTTAGGAGGAGGAGCAGGAGGCTTTAGGAGGAGGAGGAGCAGGCTTTAGGAGGAGTAGCAGGAAGCTGTAGGAGGAGGAGGAGCATGAGGCTTTAGGAGGAGGAGCATGAGGCTTTAGGAGGAGGAGCATGAGGCTTTAGGAGGAGCATGAGGCTTTAGGAGGAGCAGGAGGCTTTAGGAGAAGCAGGAGGAGGAGGAGGAGCAGGAGGCTTTAGGAGGAGGAGGAGCAGGAAGCTTTAGGAGGAGGAGGAGCAGGAAGCTTTAGGAGGAGGAGGAGCAGGCTTTAGGAGGAGGAGGAGCAGGCTTTAGGAGGAGGAGCAGGAGGCTTTAGGAGGAGCAGGAGCAGGCTTTAGGAGGAGCAGGAGGCTTTAGGAGGAGGAGGAGCAGGAGGCTTTAGGTGGAGGAGGAGGAGCAGGAGGCTTTAGGAGGAGGAGGAGGAGCAGGAGGCTTTAGGAGGAGGAGGAGGAGCAGGAGGCTTTAGGAGGAGGAGGAGCAGGAAGCTTTAGGAGGAGGAGGAGCAGGAAGCTTTAGGAGGAGGAGGAGCAGGAAGCTTTAGGAGGAGGAGGAGCAGGAAGCTTTAGGAGAAGCATGAGGCTTTAGGAGGAGGAGGAGCATGAGGCTTTAGGAGGAGTAGCAGGAAGGCTTTAGGAGGAGGAGGAGCAGGCTTTAGGAGGAGGAGCATGAGGCTTTAGGAGGAGGAGCATGAGGCTTTAGGAGGAGGAGCAGGAGGCTTTAGGAGGAGGAGCATGAGGCTTTAGGAGGAGGAGCATGAGGCTTTAGGAGGAGGAGCAGGAGGCTTTAGGAGGAGCAGGAGCAGGCTTTAGGAGGAGGAGGAGCAGGAAGCTTTAGGAGGAGGAGGAGCAGGCTTTAGGAGGAGGAGGAGCAGGAAGCTTTAGGAGGAGGAGGAGCAGGAAGCTTTAGGAGGAGGAGGAGCAGGCTTTAGGAGGAGGAGGAGCAGGAGGCTTTAGGAGGAGGAGCAGGAGGCTTTAGGAGGAGGAGCAGGAGGCTTTAGGAGGAGGAGCAGGAGGCTTTAGGAGGAGGAGGAGCATGAGGCTTTAGGAGGAGTAGCAGGAAGCTGTAGGAGGAGGAGGAGCATGAGGCTTTAGGAGGAGGAGCATGAGGCTTTAGGAGGAGCAGGAGGCTTTAGGAGAAGCAGGAGGCTTTAGGAGGAGGAGGAGCAGGAGGCTTTAGGAGGAGGAGGAGCAGGAAGCTTTAGGAGGAGGAGGAGCAGGAAGCTTTAGGAGGAGGAGGAGCAGGCTTTAGGAGGAGGAGGAGCAGGCTTTAGGAGGAGGAGCAGGAGGCTTTAGGAGGAGCAGGAGCAGGCTTTAGGAGGAGCAGGAGGCTTTAGGAGGAGGAGGAGGAGCAGGAGGCTTTAGGAGGAGGAGGAGGAGCAGGAGGCTTTAGGAGGAGGAGGAGGAGCAGGAAGGAGGAGGAGGAGCAGGAGGCTTTAGGAGGAGGAGGAGCAGGAAGCTTTAGGAGGAGGAGGAGCAGGAAGCTTTAGGAGGAGGAGGAGCAGGAAGCTTTAGGAGGAGGAGGAGCAGGAAGCTTTAGGAGAAGCATGAGGCTTTAGGAGGAGGAGGAGCATGAGGCTTTAGGAGGAGTAGCAGGAAGCTTTAGGAGGAGGAGGAGCAGGCTTTAGGAGGAGGAGCATGAGGCTTTAGGAGGAGGAGCATGAGGCTTTAGGAGGAGGAGCAGGAGGCTTTAGGAGGAGGAGCATGAGGCTTTAGGAGGAGGAGCATGAGGCTTTAGGAGGAGGAGCAGGAGGCTTTAGGAGGAGCAGGAGCAGGCTTTAGGAGGAGGAGGAGCAGGAAGCTTTAGGAGGAGGAGGAGCAGGCTTTAGGAGGAGGAGGAGCAGGAAGCTTTAGGAGGAGGAGGAGCAGGAAGCTTTAGGAGGAGGAGGAGCAGGAGGCTTTAGGAGGAGGAGGAGCAGGAGGCTTTAGGAGAGTTGGTAAATGCTGTGTTTGGTTGAAGGCGATCAGAGACGGAGTGATTGAGGCCAGTATAAACCACGAGAAGGGCTTCGTTCAGTCCAAAGAGACCATTGACATCTACGGAACCAGAGAACCTCAGCTGGCCTTCCACCAACGCATCTCCTTCTGCCTCGACATCCACAACATGTCTGTGAAGGTAAAGGCCCACAAAACCTGTCCCAGTTCAACTAAAACCTGTTCAACTTTTTCCTGAAATGAGTCTTGTTTTCCAGGCGATGAGGTTTCCTCCTAAAGCATACAACAAAGACCTGGAGTCGGCCGAGGTAACGTCTACAAAAGAATAAATGAATAAAGAAAGAACACTCAGATTATTATTGAACTGATTGAGAGTTGTTTCTTCAGGAGCGTCGAGAGCGAGAGCAGCAGGACCTGGAGTTCGCTAAAGAAATGGCAGAAGATGATGACGACAGTTTCCCATGATTCTCTCTGCTCCTGTCTGTTACCTACAATCCCCTCTGTCTGCCCATTACCCACAATCCCCTCTGTGTCAGATATTAGATTTAAAGGTGTCTGATGTGGTTGAAGTGAATTCAATAATAAACTCGTCTTTGGTTAAAATCCTGTTCCTCACTTTTTCAAGAATTGTCAGAAATCCAACTTTTGGGAAGAAAACATTTATAAAACCTGATGTAACTCCCTGAATTCTGGTGCATTTTACATGATTTTTTTTTAGCGAGCCATTGTGTCAGAAAATTACAGATACAATTTTTATTTATTTATTTATTTAACTGGCTCCAAAATCCCAGACAAAATTAAATTTCCAACCCTGGAAACAAAATATATTGATGGGTTTTAGCTAATTTTCTCCATTAAAATTCCACTCATTACAATTTCCTCATTAATTAAACTTGTGCCTGTTTTTTGGTGTGTCTGCCCGAAAAGGACATGTCCACAGAATTGACTAAATCTCTGCAACTATTCTAATATAATATAATATATAATAATATAATATTTGGACTAATATTCTTTTAGATAAAGTCTGTTGACGCTCAAACACTATTTTAAATCACAGCCACATGTCAACATTACCTGCACCAAATATAATTGTACAAAATTAAGATTTTAGTCTGAAATGCTCAATCTCCATTATAAAGAATTTTGCAAATTTTGACACCACCTGTTTTTGTTTGCTGCTGTTTGGTCTGTGTTTGGAGAAAAATGTAAATGGCTTATTTGTGTTTGTAGCGGCGTCTCAGTTGCACTTTGGGATTTCCTTCTGGTTAGTTTAGTTATTAATAAAATTTATCAAATCAATCTCCATCTTTATAATGATCCAGATTAATGTTAAAATCTCCACATATGTTATTTTTATTATCAAATAGTTATTTAAAATATAAAAAGATGTCAGTAAATGGTAAACACAGGAGCCTGTGAGCACAACTGATTATGAAGTTCTTTGTTGTTTTAGAAATTATTTACTTACTGTCATTTACATTTATTCATTTATCTGACGCTTTTATCCAAAGCGACTTACATTGTTCTACAGTAATTACCAGTGTTACAGCCACTGGAGGCAAGGTACTTGCAGGCACTGTCACCATCTCATCACATTATTCTTTATTATTGTCATTTACTTTCTTACGTTTAAATTTGAATTTATGTTTAAAGCAACGCCTCCACCTCTTTTGTTTGCTCTATTTACAAAATAAAGCTAATATTCATCCCTAAACCATGTTTCTGTGACTGCAGGTATACTCAGTATTTTATTAAACTCAAATAGTCTTTTGTTTTTGATGACATACATTAGAGACGCAGTGGCTCAGTGGTAGAGAGGTCGTCCTATAACCAGAAGGTAGGCGGTTCGATTCCCACTCTCCCCACAGTTTATACTGCCGTTGTGTCCTTGGGCAAGACACTTAACCTCTCTTTCCTCCAGTGACAGCTCTGGTGTGTGAATGTGAGAGAATGTTGGAACAAGGCTCCAGTGTGTTCATTAACACGCACGATCCCAATCTTATTAATAAATCAACAACTTTATTTATGTGGCTGATTGATAAAGTGTCTTCTTCAAATGTTTCATTTTTAAATGTTTCCACATTATAATATTCACAATAATGATTTAAATATGTGTTCATCTTATTTGATCATTTATTCAATGCTCGGTGCAATACTTATTACAATGCACTACTGGCTGGACTCCTGCTGCACAACCAAACCTCTGCAGCTCATCCAGAATGCCGCGGCAAGAGTGGTCTTTAAAGAACCAAAGAGAGCACACGTAACTCCTCTCTTCATGAGTTACACTGACTCCTCTCTTCATGAGTTACACTGACTCCTCTCTTCATGAGTTACACTGACTCCTCTCTTCATTAGTTACACTGACTCCTCTCTTCATGAGTTACACTGACTCCTCTCTTCATTAGTTACACTGACTCCTCTCCTCATGAGTTACACTGACTCCTCTCTTCATGAGTTACACTGACTCCTCTGTTCATGAGTTACACTGACTCCTCTGTTCATTAGTTACACTGACTCCTCTTTATTAGTTACACTGACTCCTCTCTTCATTAGTTACACTGACTTCTCTGTTTATTAGTTACACTGACTCCTCTTTATTAGTTACACTGACTCCTCTCTTCATTAGTTACACTGACTCCTCTTCATTAGTTACACTGACTCCTCTCTTCATGAGTTACACTGACTCCTCTCTTCATGAGTTACACTGACTCCTCTCTTCATGAGTTACACTGACTCCTCTGTTTATTAGTTACACTGACTCTCTTCATTAGTTACACTGACTCCTCTCTTCATTAGTTACACTGACTCCTCTCTTTATTAGTTACACTGACTCCTCTCTTCATTAGTTACACTGACTCCTCTTCATTAGTTACACTGACTCCTCTCTTCATGAGTTACACTGACTCCTCTCTTCATGAGTTACACTGACTCCTCTCTTCATGAGTTACACTGACTCCTCTCTTCGTTAGGTTACACTGACTCCTCTGTTCATTAGTTACACTGACTCCTCTTTATTAGTTACACTGACTCCTCTCTTCATTAGTTACACTGACTTCTCTCTTCATTAGTTACACTGACTCCTCTCTTCATGAGTTACACTGACTCCTCTCTTCGTTAGGTTACACTGACTCTCTTCATTAGTTACACTGACTCCTCTCTTCATGAGTTACACTGACTCCTCTCTTCATGAGTTACACTGACTCCTCTCTTCGTTAGGTTACACTGACTCTTCTTTTCATTAGTTACACTGACTCCTCTCTTCATGAGTTACACTGACTCCTCTCTTCATGAGTTACACTGACTCCTCTCTTCATTAGTTACACTGGCTCCTCTCTTCATTAGTTACACTGACTCCTCTCTTCATGAGTTACACTGACTCCTCTCTTCATTAGTTACACTGACTCATCTCTTCATGAGTTACACTAACTCCTCTCTTCATGAGTTACACTGACTCCTCTCTTCATTAGTTACACTGACTCCTCTCTTCATTAGTTACACTGACTCCTCTCTTCATGAGTTACACTGACTCCTCTCTTCATGAGTTACACTGACTCCTCTCTTCATTAGTTAAACTGACTCCTCTTCATTAGTTACACTGACTCCTCTCTTCATTAGTTAGACTGACTCCTCTCTTCATGAGTTACACTGACTCCTCTCTTCATGAGTTACACTGACTCCTCTCTTCATTAGTTACACTGACTCCTCTCTTCATTAGTTACACTGACTCCTCTCTTCATGAGTTACACTGACTCCTCTCTTCATGAGTTACACTGACTCTCTTCATTAGTTACACTGACTCCTCTCTTCATTAGTTACACTGACTCCTCTCTTCATTAGTTACACTGACTCCTCTCTTCATGAGTTACACTGACTCCTCTCTTCATGAGTTACACTGACTCCTCTCTTCATTAGTTACACTGACTCCTCTCTTCATTAGTTACACTGACTCCTCTCTTCATTAGTTACACTGACTCCTCTCTTCATTAGTTACACTGACTCCTCTCTTCATTAGTTACACTGACTCCTCTCTTCATTAGTTACATTGACTCCTCTCTTCATGAGTTACACTGACTCTCTTCATTAGTTACACTGACTCCTCTCTTCATTAGTTACACTGACTCCTCTCTTCATTAGTTACATTGACTCCTCTCTTCATGAGTTACACTGACTCTCTTCATTAGTTACACTGACTCCTCTCTTCATTAGTTACACTGACTCCTCTCTTCATTAGTTACACAGACTCCTCTCTTCATTAGTTACACTGACTCCTCTCTTCATTAGTTACATTGACTCCTCTCTTCATGAGTTACACTGACTCTCTTCATTAGTTACACTGACTCCTCTCTTCATTAGTTACACTGACTCCTCTTCATTAGTTACACTGACTCCTCTCTTCATTAGTTACACAGACTCCTCTCTTCGTTAGTTACACTGACTCCTCTCTTCATGAGTTACACTGACTCCTCTCTTCATTAGTTACACTGACTCCTCTCTTCATTAGTTACACTGACTCCTCTCTTCATGAGTTACACTGACTCCTCTCTTCATGAGTTACACTGACTCCTCTCTTCATGAGTTACACTGACTCCTCTCCATGAGTTACACTGACTCCTCTCTTCATAAGTTACACTGACTCTCTTCATTAGTTACACTGACTCCTCTCTTCATTAGTTACACTGACTCCTCTCTTCATTAGTTACACTGACTCCTCTCTTCATTAGTTACACTGACTCCTCTTCATTAGTTACACTGACTCCTCTCTTCATGAGTTACACTGACTCCTCTCTTCATTAGTTACACTGACTCCTCTTCATTAGTTACACTGACTCCT
Source organism: Neodontobutis hainanensis (assembly GCA_024349245.1). Classification (NCBI taxonomy): domain Eukaryota; kingdom Metazoa; phylum Chordata; class Actinopteri; order Gobiiformes; family Odontobutidae; genus Neodontobutis; species Neodontobutis hainanensis. The sequence goes on along the minus strand of JALDNG010002108.1, from coordinate 23,638 downwards.
CTCTTCATTAGTTACACTGGCTCCTCTCTTCATTAGTTACACTGACTCCTCTCTTCATTAATTACACTGACTCCTCTCTTCATTAGTTACACTGACTCCTCTCTTCATTAGTTACACTGACTCCTCTCTTCATTAGTTACACTGACTCCTCTCTTCATGAGTTACACTGACTCTCTTCATGAGTTACACTGACTCTCTTCATGAGTTACACTGACTCTCTTCATTAGTTACACTGACTCCTCTCTTCATTAGTTACACTGACTCCTCTCTTCATTAGTTACACTGACTCCTCTCTTCATTAGTTACACTGACTCCTCTCCATGAGTTACACTGACTCCTCTCTTCATGAGTTACACTGACTCCTCTCTTCATGAGTTACACTGACTCCTCTCTTCATGAGTTACACTGACTCCTCTCCATGAGTTACACTGACTCCTCTCTTCATATGTTACACTGACTCTCTTCATTAGTTACACTGACTCCTCTCTTCATGAGTTACACTGATTCCTCTCTTCATAAGTTACACTGACTCCTCTCTTCATTAGTTACACTGACTCCTCTTCATTAGTTACACTGACTCCTCTCTTCATGAGTTACACTGACTCCTCTTCATTAGTTACACTGACTCCTCTCTTCATTAGTTACACTGACTCCTCTCTTCATTAGTTACACTGACTCCTCTTCATTAGTTACACTGACTCCTCTCTTCATTAGTTACACTGACTCCTCTCTTCATGAGTTACACTGACTCCTCTTCATTAGTTACACTGACTCTCTTCATTAGTTACACTGATTCCTCTCTTCATAAGTTACACTGACTCCTCTCTTCATTAGTTACACTGACTCCTCTTCATTAGTTACACTGACTCCTCTCTTCATGAGTTACACTGACTCCTCTCTTCATGAGTTACACTGACTCCTCTTCATTAGTTACACTGACTCCTCTCTTCATTAGTTACACTGACTCCTCTCTTCATGAGTTACACTGACTCCTCTCTTCATGAGTTACACTGACTCCTCTCTTCATTAGTTACACTGACTCCTCTCTTCATTAGTTACACTGACTCCTCTCTTCATTAGTTACACTGACTCCTCTCTTCATTAGTTACACTGACTCCTCTCTTCATTAGTTACACTGACTCCTCTCTTCATTAGTTACACTGACTCCTCTCTTCATTAGTTACACTGACTCTCTTCATTAGTTACACTGACTCCTCTCTTCATGAGTTACACTGACTCTCTTCATGAGTTACACTGACTCCTCTCTTCATGAGTTACACTGACTCCTCTCTTCATTAGTTACACTGACTCCTCTCTTCATGAGTTACACTGACTCCTCTCTTCATTAGTTACACTGACTCTCTTCATTAGTTACACTGACTCCTCTCTTCATGAGTTACACTGACTCTCTTCATGAGTTACACTGACTCCTCTCTTCATTAGTTACACTGACTCCTCTTCATTAGTTACACTGACTCCTCTCTTCAATAAGTTACACTGACTCCTCTCTTCATTAGTTACACTGACTCTCTTCATTAGTTACACTGACTCCTCTCTTCATTAGTTACACTGACTCCTCTCTTCATGAGTTACACTGACTCCTCTCTTCATGAGTTACACTGACTCCTCTCTTCAATAAGTTACACTGACTCCTCTCTTCATTAGTTACACTGACTCTCTTCATTAGTTACACTGACCTCTCTTCATTAGTTACACTGACTCCTCTCTTCATTAGTTACACTGACTCCTCTCTTCATGAGTTACACTGACTCCTCTTCATGAGTTACACTGACTCCTCTTCATTAGTTACACTGACTCCTCTCTTCATTAGTTACACTGACTCTCTTCATTAGTTACACTGACTCCTCTCTTCATTAGTTACACTGACTCTCTTCATTAGTTACACTGACTCCTCTCTTCATTAGTTACACTGACTCCTCTCTTCATTAGTTACACTGACTCTCTTCATTAGTTACACTGACTCCTCTCTTCATGAGTTACACTGACTCTCTTCATGAGTTACACTGACTCCTCTCTTCATGAGTTACACTGACTCCTCTCTTCATTAGTTACACTGACTCTCTTCATTAGTTACACTGACTCCTCTCTTCATGAGTTACACTGACTCTCTTCATGAGTTACACTGACTCCTCTCTTCATTAGTTACACTGACTCCTCTCTTCATGAGTTACACTGACTCCTCTTCATTAGTTACACCGACTCCTCTCTTCATTAGTTACACTGACTCCTCTCTTCATTAGTTACACTGACTCCTCTCTTCATTAGTTACACTGACTCCTCTGTTCATTAGTTACACTGACTCCTCTTCATTAGTTACACTGACTCCTCTCTTCATGAGTTACACTGACTCCTCTTCATTAGTTACACTGGCTCCTCTCTTCATTAGTTAAACTGACTCCTCTCTTCGTTAGTTACACTGACTCCTCTTCATTAGTTACACTGACTCCTCTCTTCATTAGTTACACTGACTCCTCTCTTCATGAGTTACACTGACTCCTCTTCATTAGTTACACCGACTCCTCTCTTCATTAGTTACACTGACTCCTCTTCATTAGTTACACTGACTCCTCTCTTCATTAGTTACACTGGCTCCTCTCTTCGTTAGTTACACTGACTCCTCTCTTCATTAGTTACACTGACTCCTCTCTTCATTAGTTACACTGACTCCTCTCTTCATTAGTTACACTGACTCTCTTCATTAGTTACACTGACTCCTCTCTTCATTAGTTACACTGACTCCTCTCTTCATTAGTTACACTGACTCCTCTCTTCATTAGTTACACTGACTCCTCTTCATTAGTTACACTGACTCCTCTCTTCATGAGTTACACTGACTCCTCTTCATTAGTTACACTGACTCCTCTCTTCATTAGTTACACTGACTCCTCTCTTCATTAGTTACACTGACTCCTCTCTTCATTAGTTACACTGACTCCTCTTCATTAGTTACACTGACTCCTCTCTTCATGAGTTACACTGACTCCTCTTCATTAGTTACACTGACTCCTCTCTTCATTAGTTACACTGACTCCTCTCTTCATTAGTTACACTGACTCCTCTCTTCATTAGTTACACTGACTCCTCTCTTCATGAGTTACACTGACTCTCTCTTCATGAGTTACACTGACTCCTCTCTTCATGAGTTACACTGACTCCTCTCTTCATTAGTTACACTGACTCCTCTCTTCATTAGTTACACTGACTCCTCTCTTCATGAGTTACACTGACTCCTCTCCATGAGTTACACTGACTCCTCTTTTCATTAGTTACACTGACTCTCTTCATTAGTTACACTGACTCCTCTCTTCATTAGTTACACTGACTCCTCTCTTCATTAGTTACACTGACTCCTCTCTTCATTAGTTACACTGACTCTCTTCATTAGTTACACTGACTCCTCTCTTCATTAGTTACACTGACTCTTCTCTTCATTAGTTACACTGACTCCTCTCTTCATTAGTTACACTGACTCCTCTCCTCATTAGTTACACTGACTCCTCTCCTCATTAGTTACACTGACTCCTCTCTTCATTAGTTACACTGACTCCTCTCTTCATTAGTTACACTGACTCCTCTCTTCATTAGTTACACTGACTCCTCTCTTCATTAGTTACACTGACTCCTCTCTTCATTAGTTACACTGACTCCTCTCTTCATTAGTTACACTGACTCCTCTCTTCATTAGTTACACTGACTCTCTTCATTAGTTACACTGACTCCTCTCTTCATTAGTTACACTGACTCCTCTCTTCATTAGTTACACTGACTCTCTTCATTAGTTACACTGACTCCTCTCTTCATTAGTTACACTGACTCCTCTCTTCATGAGTTACACTGACTCCTCTCTTCATGAGTTACACTGACTCCTCTCTTCATGAGTTACACTGACTCCTCTCTTCATGAGTTACACTGAATCCTCTCTTCATTAGTTACACTGACTCCTCTCTTCATGAGTTACACTGACTCCTCTCTTCATGAGTTACACTGACTCCTCTCTTCATTAGTTACACTGACTCCTCTCTTCATGAGTTACACTGACTCCTCTCTTCATGAGTTACACTGACTCCTCTCTTCATTAGTTACACTGACTCCTCTCTTCATGAGTTACACTGACTCCTCTCTTCATTAGTTACACTGACTCCTCTCTTCATTAGTTACACTGACTCCTCTCTTCATTAGTTACACTGACTCTCTTCATTAGTTACACTGACTCCTCTCTTCATTAGTTACACTGACTCCTCTCTTCATTAGTTACACTGACTCCTCTCTTCATTAGTTACACTGACTCTCTTCATTAGTTACACTGACTCCTCTCTTCATTAGTTACACTGACTCCTCTCTTCATGAGTTACACTGACTCCTCTCTTCATGAGTTACACTGACTCCTCTCTTCATTAGTTACACTGACTCCTCTCTTCATGAGTTACACTGACTCCTCTCTTCATTAGTTACACTGACTCCTCTCTTCATTAGTTACACTGGCTCCTCTCTTCATTAGTTACACTGACTCCTCTCTTCATGAGTTACACTGACTCCTCTCTTCATGAGTTACACTGACTCCTCTCTTCATGAGTTACACTGACTCCTCTCTTCATGAGTTACACTGAATCCTCTCTTCATTAGTTACACTGACTCCTCTTACACTGACTCCTCTCTTCTTTAGTTACACTGACTCCTCTCTTCATTAGTTACACTGACTCCTCTCTTCATGAGTTACACTGACTCCTCTCTTCATTAGTTACACTGACTCCTCTCTTCGTTAGTTACACTGACTCCTCTCTTCATTAGTTACACTGACTCCTCTCTTCATTAGTTACACTGACTCTCTTCATTAGTTACACTGACTCCTCTCTTCATTAGTTACACTGACTCCTCTCTTCATTAGTTACACTGACTCCTCTCTTCATGAGTTACACTGACTCCTCTCTTCATTAGTTACACTGACTCCTCTCTTAGGTTACACTGACTCCTCTCTTCATTAGTTACACTGACTCCTCTCTTCATTAGTTACACTGACTCCTCTCTTCATGAGTTACACTGACTCCTCTCTTCATTAGTTACACTGACTCCTCTCTTCGTTAGGTTACACTGACTCCTCTCTTCATTAGTTACACTGACTCCTCTCTTCATTAGTTACACTGACTCTCTTCATTAGTTACACTGACTCCTCTCTTCATTAGTTACACTGACTCCTCTCTTCATGAGTTACACTGACTCCTCTCTTCATGAGTTACACTGACTCCTCTCTTCATGAGTTACACTGACTCCTCTCTTCATTAGTTACACTGACTCCTCTCTTCATTAGTTACACTGACTCCTCTCTTCATGAGTTACACTGACTCCTCTCTTCATTAGTTACACTGACTCCTCTCTTCATGAGTTACACTGACTCCTCTCTTCATTAGTTACACTGGCTCCTCTCTTCATTAGTTACACTGACTCTCTTCATTAGTTACACTGACTCCTCTCTTCATTAGTTACACTGACTCCTCTCTTCATTAGTTACACTGACTCCTCTCTTCGTTAGGTTACACTGACTCCTCTCTTCATTAGTTACACTGACTCCTCTCTTCATGAGTTACACTGACTCCTCTCTTCATTAGTTACACTGACTCCTCTCTTCGTTAGTTACACTGACTCCTCTCTTCATGAGTTACACTGACTCCTCTCTTCATTAGTTACACTGACTCCTCTCTTCATTAGTTACACTGACTCCTCTCTTCGTTAGGTTACACTGACTCCTCTCTTCATTAGTTACACTGACTCCTCTCTTCATGAGTTACACTGACTCCTCTCTTCATTAGTTACACTGACTCCTCTCTTCATTAGTTACACTGACTCCTCTCTTCATGAGTTACACTGACTCCTCTCTTCATTAGTTACACTGACTCCTCTCTTCATGAGTTACACTGACTCCTCTCTTCATTAGTTACACTGACTCCTCTCTTCGTTAGGTTACACTGACTCCTCTCTTCATTAGTTACACTGACTCCTCTCTTCATTAGTTACACTGACAAGACAAGACAAGACATTTTTTTTTGTATAGCCCAATATCACAGACAGCCGCCTCAAAGGGCTTAACAGACTGCACTAGACAACATCCCTGTCCTTAGACCCTCCATCAGGGGAGGAAAAACTCCAAAAAAACCCAGCCGGGAAAAAGAGAAACCTCAGGAGAACCACAGAAGGAGGGATCCACTCCCAGGACGGACAGGCCGTGCAAGAATATGTCCAGGACAGTTGAAAAAAATACATAAAAATACAAAACATATTCACAAAAACATTTATGTTGACAGCGTCCAGTGTCCACTCTGTCTGTGTGTGTGTGTGTGTGTGTGTGTGTGTGTGTGTCTGTGTGTGTGTGTGTGTGTGTGTGTGTGTGTGTGTGTGTGTGTGTGTGTGTGTGTGTGTGTGTGTGTGTGTGTGTGTGTGTGTGTGTGTGTCTGTGTGTGTGTGTGTGTGTGTGTGTGTGTGTGTGTGTGTGTGTGTGTGTGTGTGTGTTACACTGACTCCTCAGCCATTATCAAGGTAGATGAAAGATGAGCTGTGGGTCCTCACACTGGAGCAGAGTCAGGGGTGGGGCAGTACACATCAGCAGCAGATCAGAGGTTTGCGTCCACCGAGGAGGAGGTAGAAAGGAGAAAAACAAAAGTGCTAAATACTACTGATAATAGGCAGATGTAATAATAATATGAGCGGTTGAGTGTGTACCTACAGCTACAACCAGTGTAAACCTAACACTAGGATCAATCAGTCTCCATACGTTTGGTGAAATAAGTAAGTTTTGAGTTTGCTTTTGAAAATCTCAACAGAGTCAGATCGCCGCACTTCCACCGGGAGCACATTCCACAAAAATGTGGCTCTATAAGAAAAGGCTCTGTAGCAGACTTCTTCTTTATTCGAGGAAGTTGAAGGGCGTCCTGAGAGCGAAGTACGAGCTGGAGTATACCAGGTGATAAGGTCAGAGAGGTCAGAGGCGCATGTCCACAAAGGATTTTATATGTTAACAAGAGAACTTTGAAATCAGCTCTAACATGAGGAAGTGTAATGAAGCCAGGACCGAGTCATGTGATCAAACTTCCTGGTCTTTGTTAAAAGTCTGGCGGCTGTATTTTGGACCATTTGTAGTCTGAGTACTTTTCCTCGACAGTCCAGAGAATAACGCAGTAGTCCAGCCTGGATGTGACAAATGCATGAATGAGAATTTCAGCATCAGCTAAAGAGAGGCAGGAGCGAATTTGTGAGATATTCCGCAAGTGAAAAAAGCCCAATTTAGTGACCTCACTAATGTGCTGCTGCAGAGATATTGTGGGGTCAAAAATTACACCGAGGTTCCTTGCTCCAACACACAGTTGTTGATTGAGACAGTAAGATTGTTGAACTTGTGCCGATGACTGGCAGGACCAATTAACAAGAGCTCTGTTTTATCCGCGTTCAAATGGAGGAAGTTTTGAGACATCCATGTTTTAATTGAAACGAGGCAGGCCTCTAGACGCATGATGTCAGTAGTATTATTTGCTTTTATTGGTAGATACAGCTGTGTATCATCGGCATAACAGTGGAAGTTCACTCCATAACTTCTGATGATTTGTCCCAATGGTGTAACATATAGTGAAAAAAGTATGGGACCGAGCACAGACCCTTGTGGCACACCGAACTTCACTGGTGCCGTGGAGGAGAAGGATTTATTAAAAGAGACAAAATGAGACCTATCACACAGATAGGATTCTAACCAAGAAAGAGCAGAGCCAGAGATGCCAAAAACATCTTTAAGTCTGTTGATTAGCACTGCAGGATCAATCGTATCAAATGCAGCACTGAGATCCAGCAATAACAGTAGAGCCGATGAGTCCTCGTCCATCTGAAGGAGAAGATCATTTGTTACTTTAACTAAAGCTGTTTCAGTGGAATAAGAGGCCCTAAACTCAGACTGAAACGGCTCCAGGAGCTCATTTTCCGATAGTTGTTTTAGCACAACTTTTCGAGGACTTTAGATAGAAAAGGTAAATTGGAGACAGGACGGAAATTATTTAGGCATCCAGGATCCAAAGTAGGTTTTTGAGCAGGGTTTGACCACAGCCTGTTTGAAAAGGGAAGGAACGGTGCCAGTAGACAGGGACAAGTTTATAATGTTTAATATAATTTGCCCCACATAGGGCCACAGTTCTTTAAGCTGTTTTGCTGCAGGATATCCAGGAGACACGTAGTTGATTTACATGAAGAAACCACCTTTGTCAGCTCATCAAGGAAACAGAATCTAAGACTGAGAGACGAGAGGTCGGTGGATCCAAGTGAATGGGACCCGGAGCCAAAGAAGACAAAAACAAAATATTATCCCTGATATCTTCAATTTTATGATTAAAGAAATCTAAAAAGTCTTGTGCACTAAAGGGAGAGGAGTCTTCAGTTGTTTTTGGTTGGATAAGTTTAGCAACTGTTCCAAAGAGAAACCTGGGGTTATGCGGTTTTCTCTTATAAGAGATGAAAAATAGGTAGTCTTTGCAGTGCTGAGGGCGTGCTTATAGGTGTTTACACACAAACACCACTTTTGATAATTTAGATTTGTTTTTGACTTGCGCCATTTGCGTTCAAAACTCCTGCAGGCCTGTTTCAAAGCCCGTTTCCTCATTATACCATGGCGTAGGTCGTCTGGTTGGTCTGGGCTTTGTCCTGAGGGGTGCCACTGAGTCGGTGATGGCTGAGAGGGTAGCATGGACCTCTCTGTGTAGGCCTCTACTGAGTTTCCAGTTGGAGTTAAATTAGGAAGAACATCTGTCAGCCGTGTGGCAATCATTTCCATTGCAGCTGCGCTAAAATTCTGTGTAGACACTACGCATTTGTCTGAATTTGAGGGAAATGTGTAACTTATCTCGAACTCTACCAGTGAGTGATCTGAGACAGCAGATGAAAGAGAGGAGACAAAGAGATTGGAGACATCTATTCCCCGAGCCAAAACAAGATCAAGATAGTTTCCACTAATGTGTGTGGGCTCATGAACAAACTGGTTGAAAGACATGGTCGTAAACAGTTATTGAAATGCTCTGGCCAGAGGATCACACTCCTTATTTAGATGAATATTAAAGTCTCCAACTAGAAGGATGTTATCAGCATGGGTTATTAAGTCCGAGAGGAAAACTCCAAACTCATCCAAGAAAGAAGAGTAGGGACCCGGAGGGCGATAGATTACAGCTAAATAAAATGGCTTCCTTCTGTTTATTTGAGAAGAAATATGTTTAATGAGTAACACTTCGAAAGAGTTAAATTTCGGCTGTGATGATGTACCTGTAAAGTAAAATGCAGCTTTATAAATGGCTGCAACACCACCACCAGTTTCGACGTCACGACCTACCTGTGCATACGCATAATCAGGGGAGAGGCTTCATTTAGTGGCAGAAAAACATTGGGCCTAAGCCACGTTTCACAAAGACAAAGTAAATCCAAGCTGTAAGAAGCAATAAGATCATTAATTAGGAGTGCTTTGGAGGATAGAGACCGCACATTCAGGAGACCGATCTTCAGTCTTGATGTAGAGCAGACATTTGAAGGCTGGTCCAGTGGAGAGATAGCGACAGGAAAAAGTTGTCGAGCTCTAACAGTTCTGCTTGGTTTAAAAGATTGCCTCTGAGTTATAATAACATGAGGACAGGATGCTTTTGGGTCACTGACTCTGTGAGTTTTCAGATGTGTTTGAGGACTAAATAACAGATTTAGGCAGTAGACATCAGGATAACACGGCCTAACCAGACAACTAAAAGCTTCTACATGATCCAGTTCCACACCCGCACTATCATGACTAGCAGGTTCTCTAATTCCTGCGACCTGCTGAGATTCCTTGTGTCAAATGCACCGAATGCACCTGTCTATATTACTAGACAAAATGGCAGCACCATGTCCAGTAGGATGCAGGCCGTCTGCCCTCAGCAGGCCTGGGCGGCCCCAGAAAGAAGGCCAGTTATCCACTGAAACCATAACCTTTCTGACTACAATGCCGGGCCAGCCACCGGTTCATGGAAACTAATCTGCTATACTGTTCATCACTACCCCTTACGGGAGGGCCAGAGACAATTAATCGATGCCGACTCATCTTGTTCCCTAGTTCAAGAGTCCTGGCTAGGCTATCTTTGGTTACCTCTGACTGCCTCATTCTCACATTATTGGTGCCGACATGAATAACTATCTGCTTGTATGTAGTGCCAGTATGTGTCTGAGGAAACTCTCCCTCCCTGTGTGATGTCAGCACCCTAAGATTAGCCTCTATGTCGGAAGCTCTGGCCCCCGGTAAACAGTGGACAATGGCTGGCGTCTCGAGTCTAACATTGCGGGTAATGGAGTCTCCTATCACCAGAGTGCGATGCTTGCTCAGGTTGGCAGGCGCAGAGAAACAGGCCGGTGATCAGCGCGGACAAGCGGACTTGAAAGCGCCAAACCGGTTCGCGGTCAGAGGGGTGACCGCGGACAGGGGCGGACAACCAAGACTTCCCCTGCCTGCACGCCTGCGCGCCGGACCGGCTCAAACATATCACTCTTTGCAACAACTGCCGAGACAGTTGAGCCACAACTAGAGCTATCGCTAGCAGGACTGCTATCAGACCTGCATCTAATACTATCAGGAAACCCTGACACATCTAAAGTAACCAAACCCTGTCTATGCTGATCTAGCTGCTCTAACTCACAAACACGTCTCTAATAGAGACAACCTATCTAGTAATACCAACAAGAATGGCAAACCATTGCCACAAGCAACAACAACACAGAATAGCTTAGCTAAGCTAGTGTATATACAGCTAAGTCAAGCCAACAGTTCACAACTCACAATGATAAATTCAAACAAACACACACAGCAGTACTAACCACAAGTTAAACAAATACCTCTGTAAACACAACAAAAACTAACCACCAGTAAGACAACAATGGTAACAAACAAACAATCGAGGTTTAATCAGGCTAATTTAAAACGCTAAAAACCCGCTAGCATGCTAGCTAGCACTAAGCAGTGCCCTGTTCAACAGTTCACAACTCACAATGATAAATTCTAACACACACACACACACAGGAGTACTAACCACAAGTTAAACGGAAAACTCTGTAAAACACAACAAAAACTAACCACCAGTAAGACAACAATGGTAACAAACAAACAATCGAGGTATAATCAGGCTAATTCAAACGCTAAAAACCCGCTAGCATGCTAGCTAGCACTAAGCAGTGCCCTGTTCAACAGTTCACAACTCACAATGATAAATTCTAACACACACACACACACACAGGAGTACTAACCACAAGTTAAACGGAAAACTCTGTAAACACAACAAAACTAACCACCAGTAAGACAACAATGGTAACGAACAAACAATCGAGGTATAATCAGGCTAATTCAAACGCTAAAAACCCGCTAGCTGGCTAGCTAGCACTAAGAGAAGTGCCCTGTTCACAAAACGGCAGCAACTCTAGTACTAAACTCTAGCAGAAATATAACCAGAATAACAATGTATGAGGTGTGGTGCACAGTTAAAGTGTTGACAATGTTTAAGAAATAATTAAAACGTAACTTTAGGACAATGCCAGGAGAGATACACTCGCCTGATTGTTAGCGTCACTGGGATGCGTCAATGCGTAGTTGTTTGGGTCAGAGGGTTTCTAAAACTCCAGCTCTAAGGGTGCAGAGAAACGAATCCGAATCCACTGACTCCTCTCTTCATGAGTTACACTGACTCCTCTCTTCATTAGTTACACTGACTCCTCTCTTCATTAATTACACTGACTCATCTCTTCATTAGTTACACTGACTCTCTTCATTAGTTACACTGACTCCTCTCTTCATTAGTTACACTGACTCCTCTCTTCATTAGTTACACTGACTCCTCTCTTCATTAGTTACACTGACTCCTCTCTTCGTTAGTTACACTGACTCCTCTCTTCATTAGTTACACTGACTCCTCTCTTCATGAGTTACACTGACTCCTCTCCATGAGTTACACTGACTCCTCTCTTCGTTAGTTACACTGACTCCTCTCTTCATTAGTTACACTGACTCCTCTCTTCGTTAGTTACACTGACTCCTCTCTTCATTAGTTACACTGACTCCTCTCTTCATTAGTTACATTGACTCCTCTCTTCATGAGTTACACTGACTCTCTTCATTAGTTACACTGACTCCTCTCTTCATTAGTTACACTGACTCCTCTCTTCATTAGTTACACTGACTCCTCTCTTCATGAGTTACACTGACTCCTCTCCATTAGTTACACAGACTCCTCTCTTCGTTAGTTACACTGACTCCTCTCTTCATGAGTTACACTGACTCCTCTCTTCATTAGTTACACTGACTCCTCTCTTCATTAGTTACACTGACTCCTCTCTTCATGAGTTACACTGACTCCTCTCTTCATGAGTTACACTGACTCCTCTCTTCATTAGTTACACTGACTCCTCTCTTCATTAGTTACACTGACTCCTCTCTTCATTAGTTACACTGACTCCTCTCTTCATTAGTTACACTGACTCCTCTCTTCATTAGTTACACTGACTCCTCTCTTCATTAGTTACACTGACTCCTCTCTTCATTAGTTACACTGACTCTCTTCATTAGTTACACTGACTCCTCTCTTCATGAGTTACACTGACTCTCTTCATGAGTTACACTGACTCCTCTCTTCATGAGTTACACTGACTCCTCTCTTCATTAGTTACACTGACTCCTCTCTTCATTAGTTACACTGACTCTCTTCATTAGTTACACTGACTCCTCTCTTCATGAGTTACACTGACTCTCTTCATGAGTTACACTGACTCCTCTCTTCATTAGTTACACTGACTCCTCTTCATTAGTTACACTGACTCCTCTCTTCAATAAGTTACACTGACTCCTCTCTTCATTAGTTACACTGACTCTCTTCATTAGTTACACTGACTCCTCTCTTCATTAGTTACACTGACTCCTCTCTTCATGAGTTACACTGACTCCTCTCTTCATGAGTTACACTGACTCCTCTCTTCAATAAGTTACACTGACTCCTCTCTTCATTAGTTACACTGACTCTCTTCATTAGTTACACTGACTCCTCTCTTCATTAGTTACACTGACTCCTCTCTTCATTAGTTACACTGACTCCTCTCTTCATGAGTTACACTGACTCCTCTTCATGAGTTACACTGACTCCTCTTCATTAGTTACACTGACTCCTCTCTTCATTAGTTACACTGACTCTCTTCATTAGTTACACTGACTCCTCTCTTCATTAGTTACACTGACTCTCTTCATTAGTTACACTGACTCCTCTCTTCATTAGTTACACTGACTCCTCTCTTCATTAGTTACACTGACTCCTCTCTTCATTAGTTACACTGACTCTCTTCATTAGTTACACTGACTCCTCTCTTCATGAGTTACACTGACTCTCTTCATGAGTTACACTGACTCCTCTCTTCATGAGTTACACTGACTCCTCTCTTCATTAGTTACACTGACTCTCTTCATTAGTTACACTGACTCCTCTCTTCATGAGTTACACTGACTCCTCTCTTCATTAGTTACACTGACTCTCTTCATTAGTTACACTGACTCCTCTCTTCATGAGTTACACTGACTCTCTTCATGAGTTACACTGACTCCTCTCTTCATGAGTTACACTGACTCCTCTCTTCATTAGTTACACTGACTCCTCTTCATTAGTTACACTGACTCCTCTCTTCATTAGTTACACTGACTCCTCTCTTCATTAGTTACACTGACTCCTCTCTTCATGAGTTACACTGACTCCTCTTCATTAGTTACACTGACTCCTCTCTTCATTAGTTACACTGACTCCTCTCTTCATTAGTTACACTGACTCCTCTCTTCATTAGTTACACTGACTCCTCTTCATGAGTTACACTGACTCTCTTCATTAGTTACACTGACTCCTCTCTTCATTAGTTACACTGACTCCTCTCTTCATTAGTTACACTGACTCCTCTCTTCATTAGTTACACTGACTCCTCTCTTCATTAGTTACACTGACTCTCTTCATTAGTTACACTGACTCCTCTCTTCATTAGTTACACTGACTCCTCTTCATTAGTTACACTGACTCCTCTTCATTAGTTACACTGACTCCTCTCTTCATTAGTTACACTGACTTTCTTCATGAGTTACACTGACTCCTCTCTTCATGAGTTACACTGACTCCTCTCTTCATGAGTTACACTGACTCCTCTCTTCATTAGTTACACTGACTCCTCTTCATTAGTTACACTGACTCCTCTCTTCATTAGTTACACTGACTCTCTTCGTTAGTTACATTGACTCCTCTCTTCATTAGTTACACTGACTCCTCTCTTCATTAGTTACACTGACTCCTCTCTTCATGAGTTACACTGACTCCTCTCTTCATGAGTTACACTGACTCCTCTCTTCATTAGTTACACTGACTCCTCTCTTCATTAGTTACACTGACTCCTCTCTTCATTAGTTACACTGACTCTCTTCATGAGTTACACTGACTCCTCTCTTCATGAGTTACACTGACTCCTCTCTTCATGAGTTACACTGACTCCTCTCTTCATGAGTTACACTGACTCCTCTCTTCATGAGTTACACTGACTCCTCTCTTCATTAGTTACACTGACTCCTCTCTTCATTAGTTACACTGACTCCTCTCTTCATTAGTTACACTGACTCCTCTCTTCATTAGTTACACTGACTCTCTTCATTAGTTACACTGACTCCTCTCTTCATTAGTTACACTGACTCATCTCTTCATGAGTTACACTGGCTCCTCTCTTCATTAGTTACACTGACTCTCTTCATGAGTTACATTGACTCTCTTCATTAGTTACACTGACTCCTCTCTTCATTAGTTACACTGACTCTCTTCATGAGTTACATTGACTCTCTTCATTAGTTACACTGACTCCTCTCTTCATTAGTTACACTGACTCATCTCTTCATGAGTTACACTGGCTCCTCTCTTCATTAGTTACACTGACTCTCTTCATGAGTTACATTGACTCTCTTCATAAGTTACACTGACTCCTCTCTTCATTAGTTACACTGACTCCTCTCTTCATTAGTTACACTGACTCTCTTCATGAGTTACACTGACTCCTCTCTTCATGAGTTACACTGACTCCTCTCTTCATGAGTTACACTGGCTCCTCTCTTCATTAGTTACACTGACTCCTCTCTTCATTAGTTACACTGACTCCTCTCTTCATTAGTTACACTGACTCCTCTCTTCATTAGTTACACTGACTCTCTTCATGAGTTACACTGACTCCTCTCTTCATGAGTTACACTGACTCCTCTCTTCATGAGTTACACTGACTCCTCTCTTCACTTTCTCTGGATCTGTTCTTTGGTGAAAGATCTACAGCTGCTAGAAGATCAGCAGATTCTGTAGACATCTTTAAAAAACACTTGAAAACACATCTACTCCTGACTGACAAACACTGAATTCTACTTCCTTTTTATTGATTCCTTTTCAAAAAAATAAAAAATTCTTATCCTTAGCTTTGTAAACTGTGCTAGGTTTTAACAGACTAGTTTTTTGTGCACTTATGCTTTTTGTTCCCTGTCTTGTTAAAACTGCTTCCATTGTTTTCCTCACCTGTAAGTCACTTTGGATGAAAGCGTCTGATAAAAGACTAAATGTACATTTAATTGCATTTGTTCATTAACAGTGTTTGTGATGGACATCATTATTCGAACTATCAGCAAATGACATCTGCTTTTTCATTCAGACAAAGACCAGACAAGACCAGGACCAGAACCAGGACCATTACCAAGACAAAGACCAGGATTAGACCAAAGATTTAAAAAAGATCTATTAATTTACCTAAAAAGGTTAAGCGAGTTGTTGTGTTTGTTTGTTCAGGGACAGTCTGGAGTTTCCAGGATCTGAAGACTTTCACAACAGCCTCAGCCCTGATAACACTGTTTATGAGGTCAGGTCCTTCTAAAACCTGTTCAAATCCAACTAAAACCTGTCATTAAAAAAAAAACTCCTCTGAGGAAGTGGTTGGGTGCATGACGTAGGCTTTTTGTTGTAATTACTGATGAAATCTGGGGCAGGTCTGAGTCAGCAGAACTGTCAGGAAACGGATGAGAAGCCTTTGAGTTCAAAATCCTGTTCCTGTTCTTTGCTCAGAACCTAAACAAAGAAAATATTGAAAGTTATTTTTTGTGTTTCCAAGGTCATTAGTTCTAACCACCCTACCACCTGCCCGCTAGATCCCATCCCCACACATCTCCTTCAGGCCATCTCTCCATCTGTCCTGCTCTCACCCACCTCAGTCTCAGATGGACCTCAGTCTCAGATGGACCTCAGTTTCAGATGGACCTCAGTCTCAGATGGACCTCAGTCTCAGATGGACCTCAGTCTCAGAAGGACCTGCGTTATCAGATGGACCTCAGTTTCAGATGGACCTGCGTCTCAGATGGACCTCAGTCTCAGATGGACCTCAGTCTCAGAAGGACCTGCGTTATCAGATGGACCTCAGTCTCAGATGGACCTCAGTCTCAGAAGGACCTCAGTCTCAGATGGACCTCTGTCTCAGATGGACCTCAGTCTCAGATGGACCTCAGTTTCAGATGGACCTCAGTCTCAGATGGACCTCTGTCTCAGATGGACCTCAGTCTCAGATGGACCTCAGTCTCAGATGGACCTCAGTTTCAGATGGACCTGCGTCTCAGATGGACCTCTGTCTCAGAAGGACCTGCGTCTCAGATGGACCTCAGTCTCAGATGGACCTCAGTCTCAGATGGACCTCAGTTTCAGATGGACCTGCGTCTCAGATGGACCTCAGTCTCAGATGGACCTCAGTCTCAGAAGGACCTGCGTTATCAGATGGACCTCAGTCTCAGATGGACCTCAGTCTCAGATGGACCTCAGTTTCAGATGGACCTCAGTCTCAGATGGACCTCAGTCTCAGATGGACCTCAGTCTCAGAAGGACCTGCGTCTCAGATGGACCTCAGTCTCAGATGGACCTCAGTCTCAGAAGGACCTGCGTCTCAGATGGACCTCAGTCTCAGATGGACCTCAGTCTCAGAAGGACCTGCGTCTCAGATGGACCTCTGTCTCAGATGGACCTCTGTCTCAGATGGACCTCAGTCTCAGATGGACCTCAGTCTCAGATGGACCTCAGTTTCAGATGGACCTGCGTCTCAGATGGACCTCAGTCTCAGATGGACCTCAGTCTCAGAAGGACCTGCGTTATCAGATGGACCTCAGTCTCAGATGGACCTCAGTCTCAGATGGACCTCAGTTTCAGATGGACCTGCGTCTCAGATGGACCTCTGTCTCAGAAGGACCTGCGTCTCAGATGGACCTCAGTCTCAGATGGACCTCAGTCTCAGAAGGACCTGCGTCTCAGATGGACCTCTGTCTCAGATGGACCTCTGTCTCAGAAGGACCTGCGTCTCAGATGGACCTCAGTCTCAGATGGACCTCAGTCTCAGAAGGACCTGCGTCTCAGATGGACCTCTGTCTCAGATGGACCTCTGTCTCAGAAGGACCTGCGTCTCAGATGGACCTCAGTCTCAGATGGACCTCAGTCTCAGAAGGACCTGCCTCAGATGGACCTCTGTCTCAGATGGACCTCTGTCTCAGATGGACCTTCTCAGAGACCTCAGTGTTCACCAGTGTGTGTGGGGGGGTCCTTCTCCTCGGCCTTGCTGGTGTTTAGCTGCAGGTGCTTAGAACTTCTGGAGGTGACAGCTGCTGGTGTTGTAGATGAAGTCTGTGTAGAGTGTGAAGAGGAACGGTGAGAGAACTGTTCCCTGAGGAGCCCCAGTGCTGCAGACCAACACCTCAGACTCACAGTTACTCACGTACTGTGGCCTGTTGCTGAGGTAGTCCATGGTCCGTGCAGCCAGGTGTCCGTCCACACCTGCCCCCCCAGCTTCCCTCGCTGCAGCGCCGGCTGGATGGTGTTGAAAGCACTCTCACAACATGACTCTCAACTTCTCCCTGTGGTCTCCAGGTGAGTCAGCACCTGGTGCAGCAGGTAGATGGCAGGTGTCCGATCGGAGGGGGGTCACTGTGCAGCAGGTAGATGGCAGGTGTCCGATCGGAGGGGGGTCACTGTGCATCACGCTGGACGATATAATGCCACCCACACTGACCCAACAGAGTTTCTTACAGGAGGACATTATCCCCAGGAGGGACGCGCTCAGACGGACCCAGGTACAGACCGCTGTGGGCCAGTGTTTTTTACATCAAGCGAAACAATAATCATCATGACTTGCAAACATGGACTTGGGGAATTCCCAGGTGGGTCGGTCTATTTGGAGGCAGCCCTGCTCAGAGGTGCTCTGGGCGTGGGGCACTTATTGTAATTTTTCTGTAACAACGCAGAATGTGAAAGAAGCCTTTCTACTTTAAAATGAATCACAAAATGACTGCTCTCTTTCACAACAGCATTTATTTTATTAAAGTTTATTAAAAAGTAAGCAATTATGTGGCTTTGTTGGAGTTTTTTTTACACTCAAGGATCAAGTACATTCAAGGATGTTAAAGTCATTATCTGTAGAGTTGTTTTTTAATGTGGTAAGGTAATCGAAGAAAAGAAGACACTTTCGAGTTTAATCAGAGTAAACTGAAAATCTTAAAGGACTCAATATCATTTCAAAAAAGACAAAGTGTGTTATACACTATATTAGTATTAGTCCTAGTTTAGACCTGGTTTAGTCCTAGTTTAGACCTGGTTCAGACCTGGTTCAGACCTGGTTTAGACAGAGTTTAGACCTGGTTTAGACCTGGTTTAGACCTGGTTTAGACCTGGTTTAGTCCTGGTTTAGACCTGGTTTAGACCTGGTTTAGACCTGGTTTAGACCTGGTTTAGACCTGGTTCTGACTTAGTTTAGACCTAGTTTAGACCTGGTTTAGTCCTAGTTTAGACCTGGTTTAGACCTGGTTCAGACCTGGTTTAGACCTAGTTTAGACCTGGTTTAGACCTGGTTTAGTCCTAGTTTAGACCTGGTTTAGACCTGGTTCAGACCTGGTTTAGACGGGGTTTAGACCTGGTTTAGACCTGGTTTAGACCTGGTTCCTGACCTGGTTTAGACCTGGTTTAGACCTGGTTTAGACCTGGTTTAGACCTGGTTTAGACCTGGTTTAGTCCTAGTTTAGACCTGGTTCAGACCTGGTTCAGACCTGGTTTAGACAGGGTTTAGACCTGGTTTAGACCTGGTTTAGACCTGGTTCCTGACCTGGTTTAGACCTGGTTTAGTCCTGGTTTAGACCTGGTTTAGACCTGGTTTAGACCTGGTTTAGACCTAGTTTAGACCTAGTTTAGACCTGGTTTAGACCTGGTTCTGACCTAGTTTAGACCTAGTTTAGACCTGGTTTAGTCCTAGTTTAGACCTGGTTTAGACCTGGTTCAGACCTGGTTTAGACGGGGTTTAGACCTGGTTTAGACCTGGTTTAGACCTGGTTCTGACCTAGTTTAGACCTGGTTTAGACCTGGTTCTGACCTAGTTTAGTCCTAGTTTAGACCTGGTTTAGTCCTAGTTTAGACCTGGTTTAGTCCTAGTTTAGACCTGGTTCAGACCTGGTTCAGACCTGGTTTAGACGGGGTTTAGACCTGGTTTAGACCTGGTTTAGACCTAGTTTAGACCTGGTTCTGACCTGGTTTAGACCTGGTTTAGACCTGGTTTAGACCTGGTTCAGACCTGGTTTAGTCCTGGTTTAGACCTGGTTCTGACCTAGTTTAGACCTAGTTTAGACCTGGTTTAGTCCTGGCTTAGACCTGGTTTAGACCTGGTTAAGTCCTGGCTTAGACCTGGTTTAGACCTGGTTTAGACCTGGTTTAGACCTGGTTCTGACCTAGTTTAGACCTGGTTTAGACCTGGTTTAGTCCAGGTTTAGACCTGGTTCAGACCTGGTTTAGACCTGGTTTAGACCTGGTTTAGACCTGGTTCAGACCTGGTTTAGACCTGGTTCTGACCTAGTTTAGACCTGGTTTAGACCTGGTTCTGACCTGGTTTAGACCTGGTTTAGACCTGGTTTAGACCTGGTTTAGACCTGGTTCAGACCTGGTTTAGTCCTGGTTTAGACCTGGTTTAGACCTGGTTTAGTCCTGGTTTAGACCTAGTTTAGACCTGGTTTAGTCCTAGTTTAGACCTGGTTTAGACCTGGTTCAGACCTGGTTTAGACCTGGTTTAGACCTGGTTTAGACCTGGTTCAGACCTGGTTTAGTCCTGGTTTAGACCTGGTTTAGACCTGGTTTAGACCTGGTTCTGACCTAGTTTAGACCTGGTTTAGACCTGGTTTAGACCTGGTTCAGACCTGGTTTAGACCTGGTTTAGACCTGGTTTAGACCTGGTTCAGACCTGGTTTAGTCCTGGTTTAGACCTGGTTTAGACCTGGTTTAGTCCTGGTTTAGACCTAGTTTAGACCTGGTTTAGACCTGGTTTAGACCTGGTTCTGACCTAGTTTAGACCTGGTTTAGACCTGGTTCTGACCTAGTTTAGACCTAGTTTAGACCTGGTTTAGACCTGGTTCTGACCTAGTTTAGACCTGGTTTAGACCTGGTTTAGACCTGGTTCTGACCTAGTTTAGACCTGGTTTAGACCTGGTTCTGACCTAGTTTAGACCTAGTTTAGACCTGGTTTAGACCTGGTTCTGACCTAGTTTAGACCTGGTTTAGACCTGGTTCTGACCTAGTTTAGACCTAGTTTAGACCTGGTTTAGACCTGGTTCTGACCTAGTTTAGACCTAGTTTAGACCTGGTTTAGACCTGGTTCTGACCTAGTTTAGACCTGGTTTAGACCTGGTTTAGACCTGGTTCTGACCTAGTTTAGACCTGGTTTAGACCTGGTTTAGTCCAGGTTTATTTGTTTTTATTGTTAACTCTTTTCCGGGGAGGCAAAGGCGCTTTACATGTCAGTTATCAATTCACTCCACAGTCACACACTGGAGGTGGTACATCTGTACCACAGCTGCCCCGGGGCAGACGCCTACGAACTCTCCAACCATCACCAAATACATTCACCAAACATTCTCACACCAGTGCCACAGACACTGGAGGCAAGTGTCACACAACGACAGTATGAACTGTTTAGTCCTGGGTTAGTCCAGGTTTACACCCGCTTTAGACCCGGTTTAGTCCTGCTTTAGACCCGGTTTAGTCCTGCTTTAGACCTGGTTAAGTCCTGCTTTAGACCTGGTTAAGTCCTGCTTTAGACCTGGTTAAGTCCTGATTTAGACCCAGGAACCAGTCTAGCGTTGCATTGTGGAGTCTGAGTCCCTGTGACGCACAGTGACGCAATGACGCAGGTGAAATCGTGGGTTTTCGTGGATGAGTCGCGCGTGAGTCGGAATGGAAAGCCCACGCGCCGCGGATAAAAAGCCCTACAATGGCAATGGCAGCACAAGCCCCTTCACGGACACGCGCACGGAGACATGAGCGAGAGCACAGGTGAGCGCGCACGCACCGAGACGCACTGCATTCACGCGCTTCACTCACTTTAGGCACAGTTCATTCTCTCCACGGGACTTTAGACCGGAGTTAGACCAGGTCTGGGTCTGGTCCAGGTCTTTCTTTAGTCCAGGACTTGTTCGGTTATGTATTTGGTGAGTTTTTAAACCTCACTTTATGTCCTTGTTTTTTTCTTTTTCTCCGTCCTTCTCTGGAAGGAACCAGGTCTAAACCAGGTCTAAACCAGGTCTAAACCAGGTCTAAACCAGGTCTAAACCTGTCTAAACCAGGTCTAAACCAGGTCTATTCCACGTCTAAACCAGGTCTAAACCAGGTCTAAACCAGGACTAAACCAGGTCTAAACCAGGTCTAAACCAGGTCTAAACCAGGTCTAAACCTGTCTAAACCAGGTCTAAACCAGGTCTAAACCAGGTCTAAACCACGTCTAAACCAGGTCTAAACCAGGTCTAAACAGGTCTAAACCAGGTCTAAACCAGGTCTAAACCAGGTCTAAACCAGGTCTAAACAGGTCTAAACCAGGTCTAAACCAGGTCTAATCCACGTCTAAACCAGGTCTAAACCAGGTCTAAACAGGTCTAAACCAGGTCTAAACCAGGTCTAATCCAGGTCTAACCCAGGACTAAACCAGGTCTAACCCAGGACTAAACCAGGTCTAAACCATGTCTAAACCAGGTCTAATCCAGGTCTAAAACAGGTCTAAACCAGGTCTAAAACAGGTCTAAACCAGGTCTAAAACAGGTCTAAACCAGGTCTAAAACAGGTCTAAACCAGGTCTAAACCAGGTCTAAACAGGTCTAAACCAGGTCTAAACCAGGTCTAACTCAGGACTAAACCAGGTCTAACCCAGGACTAAACCAGGACTAAACCAGGTCTAACCCATGTCTAAACCAGGTCTAAACCAGATCCAAAACAGATCTAAACAGGTCTAAACCAGGTCTAAAACAAGTCTAACCCAGGTCTAAACCAGGTCTAATCCAGGTCTAAACCAGGTCTAAAACAGGTCTAACCCAGGTCTAAAACCAGGTCTAAACCAGGTCTAAACCAGGTCTAATCCAGGTCTAATCCATTTCTAATCCAGGTCTAACCCAGGTCTAACCCAGGTCTAACCGAGGTCTAAAACCAGGTCTAAATCAGGTCTAAACCAGGTCTAAACCAGGTCTAAAACAAGTCTAACCCAGGTCTAAACCAGGTCTAAACCAGGTCTAACCCAGGTCTAAACCAGGTCTAAACCAGGTCTAAACCAGGTCTAATCCAGGTCTAATCCAGGTCTAATCCAGGTCTAATCCAGGTCTAATCCAGGTCTAAACCAGGTCTAAACCAGGTCTAACCCAGGTCTAACCCAGGTCTAAACCAGGTCTAACCCAGGTCTAAACCAGGTCTAACCCAGGTCTAATCCAGGTCTAACCCAGGTCTAAACCAGGTCTAACCCAGGTCTAAACCAGGTCTAACCCAGGTCTAAACCAGGTCTAAAACAGGTCTAAACCAGGTCTAAACCAGGTCTCTGGTTTCTTTCTGAATGTGGTGGTTATGTGTGCTTTTACGATTGTTGTAAGGCGAGTGTCCAGAAGGGCACGTTATAAATAAAATGTGTTACTATAATTTGATGATGCGGTGATTATGTTGATGACCGTTTCCAGTAAAGCACCAGAGTTCAGACACAGCAGCAGATTATTCAGACTTTTATCAGTGAAGTCTTTATTTGATCAGGTTTAAAACAACGGAGACACTGCTTTATGGACGTCACTGACGAACCAATCACAGATGAAGATCAGAGGGATTTGTATTTCTTCTCTTCCTCAGTGCTGGTCCTTCCCTTGGTCCTGGTCCTGGTCTTGGTCCCGGTCCACTCGGCTCCAGTCCAGACCCCCTTCAGAAGCGCCTCAGAAAAGGCTTTTGGTCTGGTCTTGAAGATCATCCAGAACCTGGACCCGGTCTACGCCTCGGTGATCACCATCCCCGGCCTGACCTTTGATCCCTCAGACCACTCCCCCAACCACCAGCGGATTATTTCAGAGATTGACCTTCCACCACCTCCAGTTCTGAGTTCAGGTTTAGACCGGGTAAGTCCGGGTTTAGTCTAAGTTTAGTCCTGGTATGTCCGGTCTTAGACCAGGTCCAGTCTTAGACCAGTTCCAGACTCACGGAGGTCAGCATTTGAAGGAGACAGAGTTAGTCCAGACTTAGACCAGGTCCAG
>JALDNG010002107.1:0-43479 GCA_024349245.1 Neodontobutis hainanensis | reverse complement strand
AGATGTGCATTAGAAAAGACTGTAGACATTTATTAATACAGACTATAGTCGCAGTAGAACAGACTGTAGAAGTGCAGTAGAATAGACTACAGTAGAGCAGTTGTACAGACTGTAGATGTGTAGTAGAACAGACTGTAGACGTTTATCAGAACAGACTGTAGACGTGCAATAGAACAGACTGTAGATGAGCAGTAGTACAGACTGTAGATTTGCATTAGAACAGACTGTAGATGTGCATTAGAACAGACTGTAGACGTGCAGTTGAACAGACTATAGATGTGCATTTGAACAGATGTCAGAACAGACTGTAAACGTCCAGTACTGTAATGACTAAAATTAGAAACAGTAGAACAGATTGTAGATATGCAGTAAAACAGACTGTAGACGTGCAGGTGAACAGAAATCAGAGCAGCAGTAGTACAGACTCTAGAATTACCTTAGAACAGACTGTAAACGAGCAATAGAAATGACTGTAAACGTCCCGAGAACAAACTGACAATGTGCAAAAGAATAGACTCTAGAGCTGCAGTAGTACAGACTGTAGATGAGCAAATGAACAGACTGTATATGAGTTTTAGAAAACACTGTAGACATGCATTTATAACAGACTGTAGAGGTACAGTAATACAGACTGTAGACGAGCATTAGAACAGACTGTAGAAGTGCAGTAGTACAGACTGTAGAGATGCAGTTGAACAGACTGTAGACGTGCAGTTGAACAGACTTCAGAGCAGAATTAGTACAGACTGTAGATTGTATAACAGACTGACAATTAGAACAGATTGTAGATGTGCAGTAAAAATGACTGTAGACATGCAGTAGAATAGAGTGCAGTAGAGCAATAGTACAGACTGTAAAATGGCATTAGATCAGACTGTAGACATGCAGTAGAACAGACTGTAGAGGTGCAGTTATACAGACTGTAGATGAGCATTAGAACAGACTGTTGATGTGCAGTAGAAAAGACTGTAGACGCAACAGTACAGACTGTAGATGAGCATTAGAACAGAATGTAGGCGCCCATTAGAACAGACTGTAGATGTGCAGTAGTAAAGACTAAAGACCTGCATAAGAATAGACTGTGGACGAGCATTAGAACAGACTGTAGATGTGCTTTATTACAGACTGTAGAGGTGCAGTAATACAGACAGTAGACGAGCATTAGAAGAGACAGTAGAGGGGCAATAATAAATGTCGACATTCTGTACTACTGCACCTCAATAGTCTTTTCTACTGCACATCTACAGTCTGAAGTACTGCACTTCTACAGTCTGTTTTAATGCTTGTCTACAATCTATACAACTGCATCTCTACAGTCTGTTCTAAAGCATTTCTACAGTGTTTTCTAATACTCATATAGAGTATGTTCTAATGCTCATCTACAGTCTGTAGTAATGCACCTCTAGAGTCTATTCTTCTGCACATTGTCTGTTCTACTGACGTTTACAGTAATTTCTAATGCTTGTCTACACAGTCTGTTCTACTGCACAACTATTGTCTATTTTAATAATTGTCTACAGTCTCTTCTAATGCACATCTACAGTCTGTTCTAATGCACATCTACAGTCTGTTCAACTGCACCTCTACAGTCTGTTCTATTGCACGCCTACAGTCTGTTCTACTGCACGACTATAGTCTATTTTTAATAAACGCTACAGTCTTTTCTAAAGCACATCTACAGTCTGTCCGACTGCAGGTATACAGTCTGTTCTAATAAACGCTCTACATTCTGTTCTACTGCACATCTACAGTCTGTACTACTGCACTTCTACAGTCTGTATAATGCCTGCTTGCAGTCTGTATTACTGCACCTCAACAGTTTGTTCTACTGCACATCTACAGTCTGTTCTACTGCATGTCTACAGTCTGTTCTAATGCCAGTTTACAGTCTTTACTACTGCTCTACTGCAGTTTATTTTACTGCACGTCTACAGTCTGTTTTTCTGCACATCTGTTCTAATTGTTAGTCTGTTCTACTGGACTTTACAGTCTGTTCTAATGCTTCCACCGCCTGTTCTAATGCAGGTCTTTAGTGTGTTCTACTGCTCGTCTACAGTCTGTTCTATTGTACGCCTTTAGTCTGTTCCAATGCACATCTACAGTCTGTTCAACTGCACGTCTACTGTCTGTTCAATTGCATCTCAACAGTCTGTTCTAATGCCAGTTTACAGTCTGTACTCTGCTCTACTGCAGTCTGTTCTACTGCACGTTTACAGTCTGTTTTACTGCACATCTACTGTTATGTCAATTCAAGGTACAAGTTGTCCTGAGCACTCAGCCTATTTTTACTCAAATTACTAAGAGCACTCCCAAACTGCAGGGGCAACCACGCATCAAAAAGGTTATGGAACCAACTTCCAGGAAGTGCTCTGGGACCATAATTACCAGCGCACACACACAGAGTGCATGGCAGTTGAAATGTTTGGTAAAAGCTCAGTTGGCCATCTCACTTGTTCCTGAGGAAAAGAAACTTTGACCACAGCTCCTGATTATCCAAGGACACAACTGGTAGGACAAAAGTGGACTGTGTGTTTGTTTGTGTTGAGTTAAGACTTTTGTATGATTTTGTTTGCTTGGTTGTAATGTCCAATTTAAATCAAATAGTGAATACTTTATGTGAACATTACTCTAAGCATGTGTATTGTTTAAATTATATAAGTTTAATTAGAGAAAGAACAGTTTTGAGTTGTCCTTTGCATTCATCAGAGATAAAGCAGTTTTCAAGTTTGGGCAGAGCTGTAGTCAGTTAAAAACACACAGAACTTGACATCTACAGTCTGTTCTAATGCAAGTCTACAGTCTGTACTACTGCTCATCTACAGTTTGTTTTACTGCACATCTACAGTCTGTAAACTGCACCTCTACAGTCTGTTCTAATGCCAGTTTACAGTCTGTACTATTGCTCTAATGCAGTCTGTTCTACTGCATAACTACGGTCTGTTTTACTGCACATCTACAGTCTGTTCTAATGCACATCTACAGTCTTTTCTAATGCATGTCTACAGTCTGTTCTACTGCATGTTTACAGTCTGTTCTACAGCGCATCTTAAGTCTGTTCTACTGCACGCCTTCAGTCTGCTCTATTGCAAGTCTACAGTCTGTTTTACTGCACATCTACAGTCTGTTCTAATGCACATATACAGTCTGTTCCTATGCAAGTATACAGTATGTACTACTGCTCAACTACAGTCTGTTCTACTGCACGCCTACAGTCTGTTCTACTGCACCTCTACAGTCTGTTGTAAAGCATTTCTATTAGTGTTTTCTAAAACTCATATACAGTCTGTTCTAATGCTCATCTACAGTCAACTACTGCACCTCTACAGTCTGTTGTAAAGCATGTCTACAGTGTTTTCTAATAACACTCATATACAGTCTGTTCTAATGCTCTGTCACAGTCTGTACTACTGCACCACTACAGTCTATTCTTCGGCACATCGTCAGTCTGTTCTACTGGACGCTTTACAGTCTGTTCTAATGCTCGCCTCACAGTCTTTTCTACTGCACGTCTTCTGTCTGTTCTAATAATTGTCTACATTCTGTACTACTGCTTCTTACAGTCTATACTACTGCACATCTATAGTCTGTTCTATTGCTCGAATATCGCTTGTTCTATTACCCAATAACAGTCTTTACTACTCGACCTCTACAGTTTGTTCTACTGTTCCTCTACAGTCTGTTCTAATGCTCGTCTACAGTTTGTACAACTAGACCTCTACAGTCTGTTCTAAAGCATGTCTACAGTGTTTTCTAATACTCATATACAGTCTGATCTAATGCTCATCTACAGTCTGTACTACTGCACCTCTAGAATCTATTATTCTGCACATTGACAGTCTGTTCTACTAGACGTTTACAGTCTATTCTAATGATTGTCTACAGTCTGTTCTACAGCCAATCTAGAGTCTGTACTACTGCTGCTCTGAAGACTGTTCAACTGCACGTCTACAGTCTGTTGAACTGCACCTCTACAGTCTGTTCTATTGTACATCTACAGTCTGTTCTAATGCACATCTACAGTCTGTTCTACTGCAAGTCTACAGTCTGTTCTAATAATTGTCTACAGTCCGTTCTACTGCACGTCTACAGTCCTTTCTAATAATTGTCGACAGTCTATAATACTGCAGCTCTACAGTCTCTTCTACTGCACATCTACAGTCTGTTCTAATGCTCGTCATATAGTCTGAACAACTGCACCTCTACAGTCTGTTCCAAAGCATGTCTAGAGTATTTTCTAATACTCATATATAGTCTGTTCTAATGCTAGTCTACAGTCTGAACTACTGCACCTCTACAGTCTGTTCTAAAGCATGTCTACAGTGTTTTCTAATACTCATATACAGTCTGATCTAATGCTCATCTACAGTCTGTACTACTGCACCTCTAGAATCTATTATTCTGCACATTGACAGTCTGTTCTACTAGACGTTTACAGTCTATTCTAATGATCGTCTACAGTCTGTTCTACAGCCAATCTAGAGTCTGTACTACTGCTGCTCTGAAGACTGTTCAACTGCACGTCTACAGTCTGTTGAACTGCACCTCTACAGTCTGTTCTATTGTACATCTACAGTCTGTTCTAATGCACATCTACAGTCTGTTCTACTGCAAGTCTACAGTCTGTTCTAATAATTGTCTACAGTCCGTTCTACTGCACGTCTACAGTCCTTTCTAATAATTGTCGACAGTCTATAATACTGCAGCTCTACAGTCTCTTCTACTGCACATCTACAGTCTGTTCTAATGCTCGTCTATAGTCTGAACAACTGCACCTCTACAGTCTGTTCTAAAGCATGTCTAGAGTATTTTCTAATACTCATATATAGTCTGTTCTAATGCTAGTCTATAGTCTGAACTACTGCACCTCTACAGTCTGTTCTAAAGCATGTCTAGAGTGTTTTCTAATACTCATATACAGTCTGTTCTAATGCGCGTTTACAGTCTGTACTAGTGCATCTCTACAGTCTATTCTTCTGCACATTGTCAGTCTGTTCTACTGGACGTTTACAGTCTGTTCTAATGCTCGTCTACAGTCTGTTCTAAAGCCAATCTAGAGTCTGTACTACTGCTGCTCTGAAGTATGTTCAACTGCATGTCTACAGTCTCTTCAACTGCACCTCTACATTCTGTTCTATTGTACTTCTACAGTCTTTTCTACTGCACGACTATAGTCTGTTTTAATAAACGTCTACTGTCTCCTCTAATGCACATCTACATTCTGTTCTACTGGATGTCTACAGTCTGTTCTAATAATTGTCTAGAGTCTGTTCTACTGCACGTCTACAGTCTCTTTTAATAATTGTCAACTTTCTGTACTACTGTACTTCTAAAGTCTCTTCTACTGCACATCTACAGTTTGTTCTAATGGTCGTCTAGAGTCTGTACTACTGGACCTCTACACTCTGTTCTAAAGCATGTCTACAGTCTTTTCTAATACTCATGTACAGTCTGTTCTAATGCTCGTGTAAAGACTGTAGACGAGCATTAGAACAGACTGTAAACGCCCAGTAGAAGAGACTGACAATGTGCAGAAGAATAGACTCTAGAGATGCAGTAGTACAGACTGTGGACGAGCATTAGAACAGACTGTACATGTGTAGTAGAACAGACTGTAGATGAGCAGTAGTACAGACTGTAGACTTACATTAGAACAGACTGTAGATGTGCATTAGAACAGACTGTAGACGTGCAGTAGAACAGACTGTAGATGAGCAGTTTACTGACTGTACAGACTTGCATTAGAACAGACAATAGATGTACATTAGAACAGACTGTACATGTGCAGTAAAACAGACTGTACTGTAGAGTGCATTGGACGAGACTGTAGTAGAGCAGTAGTACAGACTGTAAACTGGCATTAGAACAGACTGCAGGTGCAGGTGAACAGACAGTACACGTGCAGTTGAGCAGACTTCAGAGCAGCAGTAGTACAGACTCTAGATTGGCTTTAGACTGACTATATAAGCATTAGAACAGGCTATAAACGTCAGAACAGACTCTATATAAGTATTAGAAAACACTCTAGATATGCTTTATAACAAAATGTAGAGTGCAGTAGTTCCGACTGTAGATGAACATTAGAACAGACTGTATATGAGTATTGGAAAACACTCTAAACATGCTTTAGAACAGACTGTAGAGGTGCAGTAATACAGACTGTAGATGAGAATTAGAAAAGACTGTGAAAGCAGTAGAACAGACTGACAATGTGCAGAAGAATAGACTGTAGAGTCCAGCTTTAGAACAGACTGTAGACAAGCATTAGAACAGACTGTATATGAGTATTAGAAAACACTCTAGACATGCTTTAGAATAGAGACTGTAGAGAATTAGTCAGACTGTCTGAGGACATGGTGAACATTAGAACAGACTGTAGAGTATCTTAGATTTAGTGAACACAGTTTGTAGACTTAAGGTTAGAACAAGACTGTGCATCTGAACAGACTGGAAAGAACAGACTGCTTATTAGAACAGACTGTAGACCTGCAGTAGAACAGACCGTAGATGAGCAGTAAAACAGACTATAGATTTGCATTAGAACAGACTTTAAAAGTGCAGTAGTAGAGACTGTACACGTGTAGTAGAACAGACTGTAGATGAGCAGTAGTACAGACTGTAGACTTACATTAGAACAGACTGTAGATGTGCATTAGAACAGACTGTAGACGTGCAGTAGAACAGACTGTAGATGAGCAGTATTACAGACTGTAGGCTTGCATTAGAACAGACAATAGATGTACATTAGAACAGACTGTAGATGTGCAGTAAAACAGACTGTAGACGTGCAGTGGACGAGACTGTAGTAGAGCAGTAGTACAGACTGTAAACTGGCATTAGAACAGACTGTAGAGGTGCAGGTGAACAGACAGTACAGTGCAGTTGAGCAGACTTCAGAGCAGCAGTAGTACAGACTCTAGATTGGCTTTAGAACTGACTATAGACAAGAGAACAGTAGAACAGGCTATAGTAGAACAGACTCTATATAAGTATTAGAAAACACTCTAGATATGCTTTATAACAAAATGTAGAGGTGCAGTAGTTCCGACTGTAGACGAACATTAGAACAGACTGTATATGAGTATTGGAAAACACTCTAAACATGCTTTAGAACAGACTGTAGAGGTGCAGTAATACAGACTGTAGATGAGAATTAGAAAAGACTGTAAACGTCCAGTAGAACAGACTGACAATGTGCAGAAGAACAGACTGTAGAGTTGCAGTAGTTCAGATTGTAGACGAGCATTAGAACAGACTGTATATGAGTATTAGAAAACACTGTAGACATGCTTTAGAACAGATTGTAGAGGTGCAGTAGTTCAGACTGTAGACGAGCATTAGAACAGACTGTAGATGTGCATTAGAACAGACTGTAGATGTGCAGTAGAACAGAATGTAGACTTGCAGTAGAACAGACTGCAGAGCAGCAGTAGTACAGACTCTAGACTGGCATTAAAACAGACTGTAGAGCTGCAGTAGAACAGACTGTAGAGGAGATGTAGAACAAACTGTAGAGGTGGAGTAGTAAAGACTTTTATTGGGCATTAGAACAGACTGTATTCGAGCAATAGAACAGACTATAGATGTGCAGTAGTACAGACTGCATTAGAACAGACTGTGGAGTATTTGAACAGACTATAGACGTGTATTAGAACAGACTGTAGATGTCAGTAAACCAGTCTAATGATGCTGCAGAAGAAAATAATTTAAAGGTCCGTTAGTAGAGACTGTAGACGAGCATTAGAACAGACTGTAGATGTGCATTAGAACAGAATGTAGACATACAATAGAAAAGACTGTAGAGGTGCAGTTGAACAGACTATAGACATGCAGTTGAAAAGACTTCAGAGCAGCATTAGAACAGACTCTAGACTGGCTTTAGAACAGACTGTAGTCGTGCAGTAGAACAGACTGTATATGAGCAGTAAAACAGACTGTAGACGTGCAGTAGAACAGACTGCAGTAGAGCAGAGGTAAAGAATGTAAACTGGCATTAGAACAGACTGTTGAGGTGCAGTTAAAATGACTGTAGACGTGCAGTAATACAGACTGTAGACAAGCATTAGAACAGACTGTAGAAGTGCAGTAGTACAGACTTCAAATGTGCAGTAGAACAGACTGTAGACGTTTATTAGAACAGACTGTAGACTTGCAGTAGAACAGACCATAAATGAGCAGTAGTACAGACTGTAGACTTGCATTAGAACAGACTGTAGATGAGCAGTAGTACAGATTATAAACTCGCATTAGAACAGACTGTAGATGAGCAGTAGTACAGATTATAGACTTGCATTAGAACAGACTGTAGATGTGCATTAGAACAGACTGTAGATATGCAGAAAAAGAGACTGTAGACGTGCGGTAGAACAGACTGCAGTAGAGCAGAGGTACAGACTGTAAACTGGCATTAGAAGAGACTGTTGAGGTGCAGTTGAAAAGACTGTAGACGTGCAGTTGAACAGACTGTAGATGTGCATTTAAAAAGACTGTAGACGTACAATACAACAGACTGTATACGAGCATTAGAACAGACTGTAGACATCTAGTAGAAAAGACCGTAGATGTGCAGTAGCACAGAATTAAGACAAGCATTAGAACAGACTGTGGACGAGCATTAGAACAGACTATAGACTATAGACTTGCATTAGAACAGACTGTAGATGTGCATTAGAAACAGACTTTAGAAGTGCAGTAGTAGAGACTGTAGATGTGTAGTAGAAAAGACTGTAGAGCGTTTATCAAAACAGACTGCAGACATGCAGTAGAACAGACTGTAGGCGTGCAGTAGAAAAGACTGTAGGCAAGCATTAGAACAGACTGTAAACATCCAGTAGAACAGACTGACAATGTGCAGAAGAATAGACTTTAGAGGTGCAGTAGTACAGACTGTAGACGAGCATTAGAACAGACTGTAGACGAGCATTAAAAAAGACTGTAGAAGTGCAGTAGTACAGACTGTAAATGTGCAGAACAGACTGTAGACGTTTATTAAAACAGATTGTAGGACGTGGAGTAGAACAGACCATACATGAGCAGTAGTACAACTTGTAGACTTGCATTGGAACAGACTGTAGACGAGCATTAGAACAGACTGTATATAAGTATTACAAAACACTCTAGACATGCTTTAGAACAGACTGTAGAGGTACAGTAATACAGACTGTAGACGAGCATTAGAACAGACTGTAGAGGTGCAGTTGAACAGACTGTAGACTTGCAGTTGAACAGACTGTAAACATTTATTAGAAGAGATTTTAGACCTGCAGTAGAACAGACCGTAGATGAGCAGTAGTAAAGACTGTAGACTTGCATTAGAAGAGACTGTAGATGTGCATTAAAACAGACTTTAGAAGTGCAGTAGTAGAGACTGTAGACGTGCAGTAGAATAGACTGTAGATGAGCAGTAGTATAGACTGTAGACTTGCATTAGAACAGACTGTAGATGTGCAGTAGAACAGACTGTAGATATGCAGTAAAAGACTGTAGAAGTGCAATAGAACAGACTTCAGTAGAGCAGAGGTACAGACTGTAAAATGGCATTAGAACAGACTGTAGACTTGGAGTTGAACAGACTTCAGAGCAGCAGCAGTAGTACAGACTCTAGTTTGGCTTTAGAACTGACTGTAGGCGAGCATTAGAACAGACTGTAAACATCCAGTAGAACAGACTGTAGATGTGCATTAGAACAGACTGTAGGCGTACAATAGAACAGACTGTATTTGTGCAGTTTTACAGACTAAAGACCTGCATTAGAGCAGACTGTGGACGAGCATTAGAACAGACAATAGACGTGCATAAGAACATAATGTAGTTGTGAAGTAGAACAAATTGTAGAGATGCAGTAGTACAGAATGTCGACAATTATCAAAACTGTTTATAGTTGACAAAGAGTAGAACAGACTGTGGACTTGCATTAGAACAGACTGTAGATGTGCAGTAGAACAAACTGTAGATGTGCAGTAGAACAGACTGACGATGTGCAGAAGAATAGACTGTAGCGGGCAATAGTTGAGACTTTACACGAGCATTAGAACAGACTCTACATGAGTATTAGAAAAGACTGTAGACATGTTTTAGAACAGACAGTAGAGTTCCACTAGTACAGACTCTAGACGACCATCAGAACAAACTGTAGATGTGCAGTAGAAGAGACTGTAGAGGTGCAGTAGTACAGAAAGTTGACAATTATGAAAAGAGACTGTAGGCGTGCAGTAGAACAGACTCTAGACAATTATTAGAAAAGACTGTAGACATCCAGTAGAACAGACTGTAGATGTGCATTAGAGGAAACTGTAGACGTTTATTAAAAGAGACTATAGTCGTGCAGTAGAACAGACTGTAGACGTACAATAGAACAGACTGTAGTGGTGCAGTTGAACAGATTGTAGACGTGCAGTTGAACAGACTTCATAGCAGCAGTAGTACTGACTCTAGAATGGCTTTAGAACTGATTGTAGACGAGCATTAGAACTGACTGTAGACGACCATTAGAACAGACTGTACATGTGCAGTAGAAGAGATTGTAGATGTGCAGTAGAACAGACTGTAGACGTTTATTAAAACAGATTGTAGACGTGGAGTAGAACAGACCGTACATGAGCAGTAGTACAACTTGTAGACTTGCATTGGAACAGACTGTAGACGAGCATTAGAACAGACTGTATATAAGTATTACAAAACACTCTAGACATGCTTTAGAACAGACTGTAGAGGTACAGTAATACAGACTGTAGACGAGCATTAGAACAGACTGTAGAGGTGCAGTTGAACAGACTGTAGACTTGCAGTTGAACAGACTGTAAACATTTATTAGAAGAGATTTTAGACCTGCAGTAGAACAGACCGTAGATGAGCAGTAGTAAAGACTGTAGACTTGCATTAGAAGAGACTGTAGATGTGCATTAAAACAGACTTTAGAAGTGCAGTAGTAGAGACTGTAGACTTGCATTAGAACAGACTGTAGATGTGCAGTAGAACAGACTGTAGATATGCAGTAAAAAGACTGTAGAAGTGCAATAGAACAGACTTCAGTAGAGCAGAGGTACAGACTGTAAAATGGCATTAGAACAGACTGTAGACTTGGAGTTGAACAGACTTCAGAGCAGCAGCAGTAGTACAGACTCTAGTTTGGCTTCAGAACTGACTGTAGGCGAGCATTAGAACAGACTGTAAACATCCAGTAGAACAGACTGTAGATGTGCATTAGAACAGACTGTAGACGTACAATAGAACAGACTGTATTTGTGCAGTTTTACAGACTAAAGACCTGCATTAGAGCAGACTGTGGACGAGCATTAGAACAGACAATAGACGTGCATAAGAACATAATGTAGTTGTGAAGTAGAACAAATTGTAGAGATGCAGTAGTACAGAATGTCGACAATTATCAAAACTGTTTATAGTTGACAAAGAGTAGAACAGACTGTGGACTTGCATTAGAACAGACTGTAGATGTGCAGTAGAACAAACTGTAGATGTGCAGTAGAACAGACTGACGATGTGCAGAAGAATAGACTGTAGCGGGCAATAGAACAGACTCTACATGAGTATTAGAAAAGACTGTAGACATGTTTTAGAACAGACAGTAGAGTTCCACTAGTACAGACTCTAGACGACCATCAGAACAAACTGTAGATGTGCAGTAGAAGAGACTGTAGAGGTGCAGTAGTACAGAAAGTTGACAATTATGAAAAGAGACTGTAGGCGTGCAGTAGAACAGACTCTAGACAATTATTAGAAAAGACTGTAGACATCCAGTAGAACAGACTGTAGATGTGCATTAGAGGAAACTGTAGAGCGTTTATTAAAAGAGACTATAGTCGTGCAGTAGAACAGACTGTAGGCGTACAATAGAACAGACTGTAGTGGTGCAGTTGAACAGATTGTAGGCGTGCAGTTGAACAGACTTCATAGCAGCAGTAGTACTGACTCTAGAATGGCTTTAGAACTGATTGTAGGAGCATTAGAACTGACTGTAGACGACCATTAGAACAGACTGTACATGAGTATTAGAAAAGACTGTAGACATGTTTTAGAACAGACAGTAGAGTTCCACTAGTACAGACTCTAGACGACCATCAGAACAAACTGTAGATGTGCAGTAGAAGAGACTGTAGAGGTGCAGTAGTACAGAAAGTTGACAATTATGAAAAGAGACTGTAGGCGTGCAGTAGAACAGACTCTAGACAATTATTAGAAAAGACTGTAGACATCCAGTAGAACAGACTGTAGATGTGCATTAGAGGAAACTGTAGAGCGTTTATTAAAAGAGACTATAGTCGTGCAGTAGAACAGACTGTAGGCGTACAATAGAACAGACTGTAGTGGTGCAGTTGAACAGATTGTAGGCGTGCAGTTGAACAGACTTCATAGCAGCAGTAGTACTGACTCTAGAATGGCTTTAGAACTGATTGTAGGAGCATTAGAACTGACTGTAGACGACCACTAGAACAAACTGTAGATGTGCAGTAGAACTGAATGTAGACTTGCAGTAAAACAGACTGCAGAGCAGAAGTAGTACAGACTCTAGACTGGCATTAGAACAGACTGTAGAGGAGCAGTAGTACAGACTGTAGACTTGCATTATAACAGATTGTAGATGTGCATTAGAACAAGCTATAGACGTACAATAGAAGTGACTTTAGACGTGCATTTGTACAGACTTCAGTGCAACAGTAGTACACACTCTAGATTGGCTTTAGAACAGACTGTAGACGATCATTAGAACAGACTGTAAACGCCCAGAAGAAGAGACTGACAATGTGCAGAAGAATAGAATAGAGAGGTGCAGTTGAACAGACTGTAGATGTGCATTTAAAAAGACTGTAGACGTACAATACAACAGACTGTATACGAGCATTAGAACAGACTGTAGACATCTAGTAGAAAAGACCGTAGATGTGCAGTAGCACAGAATTAAGACAAGCATTAGAACAGACTGTGGACGAGCATTAGAACAGACTATAGACTATAGACTTGCATTAGAACAGACTGTAGATGTGCATTAGAAACAGACTTTAGAAGTGCAGTAGTAGAGACTGTAGATGTGTAGTAGAAAAGACTGTAGACGTTTATCAAAACAGACTGCAGACATGCAGTAGAACAGACTGTAGATTGGCTTTAGAACAAGACTGTAGGCAAGCATTAGAACAGACTGTAAACATCCAGTAGAACAGACTGACAATGTGCAGAAGAATAGACTTTAGAGGTGCAGTAGTACAGACTGTAGATTAGCATTAGAACAGACTGTATATGAGCATTAGAAAACACTGTAGAAGTGCAGTAGTACAGACTGTAAATGTGCAGAACAGACTGTAGAGCGTTTATTAAAACAGATTGTAGACGTGGAGTAGAACAGACCATACATGAGCAGTAGTACAACTTGTAGACTTGCATTGGAACAGACTGTAGACGAGCATTAGAACAGACTGTATATAAGTATTACAAAACACTCTAGACATGCTTTAGAACAGACTGTAGAGGTACAGTAATACAGACTGTAGGACGAGCATTAGAACAGACTGTAGAGGTGCAGTTGAACAGACTGTAGATGTGCAGTTGAACAGACTGTAAACATTTATTAGAAGAGATTTTAGACCTGCAGTAGAACAGACCGTAGATGAGCAGTAGTAAAGACTGTAGACTTGCATTAGAAGAGACTGTAGATGTGCATTAAAACAGACTTTAGAAGTGCAGTAGTAGAGACTGTAGACGTGCAGTAGAATAGACTGTAGATGAGCAGTAGTATAGACTGTAGACTTGCATTAGAACAGACTGTAGATGTGCAGTAGAACAGACTGTAGATATGCAGTAAAAAGACTGTAGAAGTGCAATAGAACAGACTTCAGTAGAGCAGAGGTACAGACTGTAAAATGGCATTAGAACAGACTGTAGACTTGGAGTTGAACAGACTTCAGAGCAGCAGCAGTAGTACAGACTCTAGTTTGGCTTTAGAACTGACTGTAGGCGAGCATTAGAACAGACTGTAAACATCCAGTAGAACAGACTGTAGATGTGCATTAGAACAGACTGTAGAACAATAGAACAGACTGTATTTGTGCAGTTTTACAGACTAAAGACCTGCATTAGAGCAGACTGTGGACGAGCATTAGAACAGACAATAGACGTGCATAAGAACATAATGTAGTTGTGAAGTAGAACAAATTGTAGAGATGCAGTAGTACAGAATGTCGACA
The DNA here is from genome assembly GCA_024349245.1 of Neodontobutis hainanensis. Lineage (NCBI taxonomy): Eukaryota > Metazoa > Chordata > Actinopteri > Gobiiformes > Odontobutidae > Neodontobutis > Neodontobutis hainanensis. The sequence continues at coordinate 29,287 of JALDNG010002107.1, read as the reverse complement.
ATTATCAAAACTGTTTATAGTTGACAAAGAGTAGAACAGACTGTGGACTTGCATTAGAACAGACTGTAGATGTGCAGTAGAACAAACTGCAGATGTGCAGTAGAACAGACTGACGATGTGCAGAAGAATAGACTGTAGCGGCAATAGTTGAGACTTTACACGAGCATTAGAACAGACTCTACATGAGTATTAGAAAAGACTGTAGACATGTTTTAGAACAGACAGTAGAGTTCCACTAGTACAGACTCTAGACGACCATCAGAACAAACTGTAGATGTGCAGTAGAAGAGACTGTAGAGGTGCAGTAGTACAGAAAGTTGACAATTATGAAAAGAGACTGTAGACGTGCAGTAGAACAGACTCTAGACAATTATTAGAAAAGACTGTAGACATCCAGTAGAACAGACTGTAGATGTGCATTAGAGGAAACTGTAGACGTTTATTAAAAGAGACTATAGTCGTGCAGTAGAACAGACTGTAGACGTACAATAGAACAGACTGTAGTGGTGCAGTTGAACAGATTGTAGACGCAGTTGAACAGACTTCATAGCAGCAGTAGTACTGACTCTAGAATGGCTTTAGAACTGATTGTAGACGAGCATTAGAACTGACTGTAGACGACCATTAGAACAGACTGTACATGTGCAGTAGAAGAGATTGTAGATGTGCAGTAGAACAGACTGTAGACGTTTATCAGAACAGACTGTAGACGTGCAAAAGAACAGACCATAGATGAGCAGTAAAACAGACTAGAAACTTGCATTAGAACAAACTGTAGAACTGACTGTAGACGAGCATTAGAACTAACTGTAAACGCGAGTAGAACAGACTGACAATGTGCAGAAGAATATACTGTAGAGATGCAGCAGTACATACTGTAGACGAGCATTAGAACAGACTGTATATGAGAATTAGAAAACACTCTAGACATACTTTAGAAAAGACTGTAGAAGTGCAGTAGTTCAGACTGTAGACGAGGATTAGAACAGACTCTATACCAGTATTAAAAACACTCTAGACATGCTTTAGAACATATTGTAGAGGTGCAGTAATACAGACTATTGACTTGCATTAGTACAGACTGTAGATGTTCATTAGAACAGACGTTAGTAGAGCAGTAGTACAGACTGTTAACTGGCATTAGAACATACTGTAGACGTGCAGTAGAACAGACTGTAGATGAGCAGTAGTACAGACTGTAGACTTGCATTAGAACAGACTGTAGATGTGCATTGGAACAGACTGTAGATGTGCAGTAAAACAGACTGTAGATGTGCAGTAGAACAGACTGCAGTAGAGCAGAGGTACAGACTGTAAACTGGAATTAGAACAGACTGTTGAGGTGCAGTTAAATGACTGTAGACGTGCAGTTGAACAGACTGTAGACGAACATTATAATAGACTGTAGACGCGAGTAGAACAGAACAGTAGAACAACATAGTAGAACATGTGCAGTAGTACAGACTAAAGACCTGCATTAGAACAGACTGTGGATGAGCATTAGAACAGACTGTAAACATGCATTAGAACAGACTGTAGATGTGCATTAGAACAGACTGTAGATGTGTAGTAGAACAGACTGACGAAGAATAGACCGTAAGGTTTCAGTAGTTGAGACTTTACACGAGCATTAGAACAGACTGTACATGAGTATTAGAAAAGACCGTAGACATGATTTACAACAGACTGTAGAGCAGAAGTAGTACAGACTCTAGACTGGCATTAGAACAGACTGTAGAGGAGCAGTAGTACAGACTGTAGACTTGCAGTAAAACAGACTGTAGAGCAGAAGTAGTACAGACTCTAGACTGGCATTAGAACAGACTGCGGTAGAGCAGTAGTACAGACAGTAAAATGGCATTAGAACAGATTGTAGATGTGCATTAGAACAAGCTATAGACGTACAATAGAAGTGACTTTAGACGTGCATTTGTACAGACTTCAGTGCAACAGTAGTACACACTCTAGATTGGATTTAGAACAGACTGTAGACGATCATTAGAACAGACTGTAAACGCCCAGAAGAAGAGACTGACAATGTGCAGAAGAATAGAATAGAGAGGTGCAGTAGTACAGACTGTAGATGAGCATTAGATCAGACTGTATATGAGTTTTACAAAACACTCTAGACATGCTTTAGAACAGACTGTAGAGGTGCAGTAGTTCAGACTGTAGGCGAGCATTAGAACAGACTGTATATTAGTATTAGAAAACAATCTAGATATGCTTTAGAACAGACTGTAGAGGTGCAGTAATACAGAATGTAGACGAGCATTAGAACAGACTGTAGAAGTCCAGTAGTACAAACTGTAGATGTGCAGTAGTACAGACTGTAGATGTACAATAGAAAAGACTGTAGAGGTGCAGTTAAACAGTTTGTAGACGTGCAGTAAAACAGACTTCAGAGAAGAAGTAGAACAGACTCTAGATTGGCTTTAGAACAGACTGTAGATGAGCATTAGAACAGACAGTAAACGACCTGTAGAACAGACTGACAATGTGCATTGAATAGACTTAAGAGGTGCAATAGTACAGACTGTAGATTAGCATTAGAACAGACTGTATATGAGTATTAGAAAACACTGTAGATATGCTTTAGAACAGACTGTAGAGGTGCAGTAGTTCAGACTGTAGACGAGCATTAGAACAGACTGTATGTGAGTATTAGAAAACACTTTAGACATGTTTTAGAACAGACTGTAGAGGTTCAGTAGTTCAGACTGTAAACAAGCATTAGAACAGACTCTATATGAGTATTAGAAAACACTCTAGACATGCTTTAGAACAGACTTTAGAGGTTCAGTAATACAGACTGTAGACGAGCATTAGAAAAGACTGTAGAAGTGCAGTTGTACAGACTGTAGATGTGCAGAAGAAGAGACTGTAGACGTATATTAGAACAGACTGTAGACCTGCACTAGAACAGACTGTAGATGTGCATTAGAACAAACTGTAGATGTGCATTAGAACAGACTGTAGATGTGCAGTAGAACAGACTGTAGACGTTTATTAGAACAGACTGTAGACCTGCACTTAAAGAGACCGTAGATGAGCAGTAGTACAGACTATAGACTTGCATTAGAACAGATTGTATATTAGTATTAGAAAAAAATGTAGACATTCTTTAGAACAGACTGTGGATGTGCAGTAGTTCAGACTGTAAATGAGCATTAGAACAGACTATTTATGAGTTTTAGAAAATACTCTAGACATGCTTTAGAAGAGACTGTAGAGGTGCAGAAATACAGACTGTAGACATTTTTTAGAACAGACTGTAGACGTGCAGTAGATCAGACTGTAGATGGGCAGTACTACAGACTGTAGACTTTCATTAGAACAGACAGTAGATGTATATTAGAACAGATTGTAGATGTGCAGTAAAACAGAATTTAGTGGAAGAGACTGTAATAGAGCAGTAGTACAGACTTTAATCTGACATTTGAACAGACTGTAGAGGTGCAGTTGAACAGACTGTAGACGAGCATTAGAACAGACTCTATATGAGTATTAGAAAACACTCTAGACATGCTTTAGAACAGATTGTAGAGGTGCAGTAGTTCAGACTGTAGACGAGCATTAGAACAGACTGTATATAAGTATTAGAAAACACTCTAGACATGCTTTAGAACAGACTGTAGAGGTGCAATAATACAGACTGTAGACGAGCATTAGAAAGACTGTAGAATTGCAGTAGAAGAGATTGTAAATGTGCAGTAGATCAGGCTGTAGACGTTTATTAGAACAGACTGTAGACCTGCACTAGAACAGACCGTATATGAGCAGTAGTACAGACTATAGACATGGATTAAAACAGACTGTAGATGTGCATTAGAACAGACTTTAGAAGTGCAGTAGTAGAGACTGTAGATGTGTAGTAGAACAGACTGTAGACGTTTATCAGAACAGACTGTAGACGTGCAGTAGAACAGACTGTAGATGAGCAGTAGTACAGACTGTAGACTTGCATTAGAACAGACTGTAGATGTGCAGTGGAACAGACTTTAGATGTTTATTAGAACAGACTGTAGACCTGCAGTAGAACAGACTATAGATAAGCAGTAGTACAGACTATAGACTTGCATTAGAACAGACTGTAGATGTGCATTAGAACAGACTGTATATGAGTATTATAAAAACACTGTAGACATGCTTTAGAACAGACTGTAGAGGTGCAGTAGTTCAGACTGTAGACGAGCATTAGAACAGACTTTAGAAGTGCAGTAGTACAGACGGTAGATGTGCAATAGAACAGACTGTAGACGCAGACTATAGACTTGCATTAGAACAGACAGTAGATGTACATTAGAACAGACTGTAGATGTGCAGTAAAACAGACGTTAGACGTGCAGTGGAAGAGACTGTAGTAGAGCAGTAGTACAGATTGTAAACTGGCATTAAAACAGACTGTACAGGTGCGATTGAACAGACTGTTGACATGCAGTTGAAAAGACTTCAGAGCAGCAGTAGTACATACTCTAGATTGGATTTAAAACTGACTGTAGACAAGCATTAGAACAGACTGTAAACGTCCAGTAGAACAGACTGACAATATGCAAAAGAATAGACTGTAGATTTTCAGTAGTATAGACTGTAGACGAGAATAAGAACAGACTGTATATGAGTATTAAAAAACACTGTAGACATGCTTTAGAACAGACTGTAGAGGTGCAGTAGTTCAGACTAAAGACGAGCTTTAGAACAGACTCCATATGAATATTAGAAAACACTCTAGACATGCTTTAGAACAGATTATAGAGGTGCAGTAATACAGACTGTAGATGAGCATTAGTAAAGACTGTAGAAGTGCAGTAGTACAGACTGTAGATGTGCAGTAGAACAGATTGTAGACGTTTATTAGAACACACTGTAGATCTAGACTAGAACAGACCGTAGATGAGCAGTAGTACAGACTATAGACTTGCATTAGAACAGACAGTAGATGTGCATTAGAATAGACTTTAGATGTGCAGTAGTAGAGACTGTAGACGCTATCAGAACAAACTGTAGATGTGCAGTAGAACAGACTGTAGACGTATATTAGAACAGACAGTAGACCTGCACTAGAACAGACTGTAGATGTGCATTAGAACAGACTGTAGATGTGCAGTTGAACAGACTGTAGACGTTTATTAGAACAGACTGTAGACCTGCACTTAAAGAGACCGTAGATGAGCAGTAGTACAGACTATAGACTTGCATTACAAACAGACTGTATATGAGTATTAGACAAAAATGTAGACATTCTTTAGAACAGACTGTAGAGGCACAGTAGTTCAGACTGTAAATGAGCATTAGAACAGACTATTTATGAGTATTAGAAAATACTCTAGACATGCTTTAGAAGAGACTGTAGAGGTTGCAGAAATACAGACTGTAGACAAGCATTAGAACAGACTGTAGAAGTGCAGTAGTACAAACTGTAGATGTGCAGTAGAACAGACTGTAGACATTTTTTAGAACAGATTGTTGATGTGCAGTAAAACAGACTTTAGTGGAAGAGACTGTAATAGAGCAGTAGTACAGACTTTAATCTGGCATTAGAACATACTGTAGAGGTGCAGTTGAACAGACTGTAGCGAGCATTAGAACAGACTCTATATGAGTATTAGAAAACACTCTAGACATGCTTTAGAAAAGATTGTAGAGGTGCAGTAGTTCAGACTGTAGGAGCATTAGAACAGACTGTATATGAGTATTAGAAAACACTCTAGACATGCTTTAGAACAGAATGTAGAAGTGCAATAATACAGACTGTAGATGAGCATTAGAAAAGACTGTAGAAGTGCAGTAGTACAGACTGTAGATTTGCAGTAGAACAGATTGTAGACGTTTATTAGAACAGACTGTAGACCTGCACTAGAACAGACCGTATATGAGCAGTAGTACAGACTATAGACATGGATTAGAACAGACTGTAGATGTGCATTAGAACAGACTTCATAAGTGCAGTAGTAGAGACTGTAGATGTGTAGTAGAACAGACTGTAGACGTTTATCAGAACAGACTTTAGACGTGCAGTAAAACAGACTGTAGATGAACAGTAGTACAGACTATAGACTTGCATTAGAACAGACTGTATATGAGTATTATAAAAAACACTGTAGACATGCTTTAGAACAGACTGTAGAGGTGCAGTACTTCAGACTGTAGATGAGCATTAGAACAGACTGTATATGAGTATTAGAAAAACTCTAGACATGCTTTAGAAGAGACTATAGAGGTGGAGTAATACAGACTGTAGACATTAGAACAGACTGTAGAAGTGCAGTAGTACAGACGGTAGATGTGCAATAGAACAGACTCTAGACGAGCAGTAGGACAGACTATAGACTTGCATTAGAACAGACAGTAGATGTACATTAGAACAGATTGTAGATGAGCAGTAAAACAGACTGTAGACATGCAGTGGAAGAGACTGTAGTAGAGCAGTAGTACAGATTGTAAACTGGCATTAAAACAGACTGTACAGGTGCGATTGAAAAGACTGTTGACATGCAGTTGAACAGACTTTAGAGCAGCAGTAGTACATACTCTAGATTGGATTTAAAACTGACTGTAGACAAGCATTAGAACAGACTGTAAACGTCCAGTAGAACAGACTGACAATATGCAAAAGAATAGACTGTAGAGATTCAGTAGTACAGACTGTAGACGAGAATAAGAACAGACTGTATATGAGTATTAAAAAACACTGTAGACATGCTTTAGAACAGACTGTAGATGTGCATTAGAACAGACTGTATATGAGTATTATAAAAAACACTGTAGACATGCTTTAGAACAGACTGTAGAGGTGCAGTAGTTCAGACTGTAGACGAGCATTAGAACAGACTTTAGAAGTGCAGTAGTACAGACGGTAGATGTGCAATAGAACAGACTGTAGACGAGCAGTATGACAGACTATAGACTTGCATTAGAACAGACAGTAGATGTACATTAGAACAGACTGTAGATGTGCAGTAAAACAGACGTTAGACGTGCAGTGGAAGAGACTGTAGTAGAGCAGTAGTACAGATTGTAAACTGGCATTAAAACAGACTGTACAGGTGCGATTGAACAGACTGTTGACATGCAGTTGAAAAGACTTCAGAGCAGCAGTAGTACATACTCTAGATTGGATTTAAAACTGACTGTAGACAAGCATTAGAACAGACTGTAAACGTCCAGTAGAACAGACTGACAATATGCAAAAGAATAGACTGTAGATTTTCAGTAGTACAGACTGTAGACGAGAATAAGAACAGACTGTATATGAGTATTAAAAACACTGTAGACATGCTTTAGAACAGACTGTAGAGGTGCAGTAGTTCAGACTAAAGACGAGCATTAGAACAGACTCCATATGAATATTAGAAAACACTCTAGACATGCTTTAGAACAGATTATAGAGGTGCAGTAATACAGACTGTAGATGAGCATTAGTAAAGACTGTAGAAGTGCAGTAGTACAGACTGTAGATGTGCAGTAGAACAGATTGTAGACGTTTATTAGAACACACTGTAGATCTAGACTAGAACAGACCGTAGATGAGCAGTAGTACAGACTATAGACTTGCATTAGAACAGACAGTAGATGTGCATTAGAATAGACTTTAGATGTGCAGTAGTAGAGACTGTAGACGTTTATCAGAACAAACTGTAGATGTGCAGTAGAACAGACTGTAGATATATTAGAACAGACTGTAGACTGCAGTAGAACAGACTGTAGATGTGCATTAGAACAGACTGTAGATGTGCAGTTGAACAGACTGTAGAGACTTTATTAGAACAGACTGTAGACCTGCACTTAAAGAGACCTGTAGATGAGCAGTAGTACAGACTATAGACTTGCATTACAAACAGATTGTATATGAGTATTAGACAGACTAGACATGTGCAGAAGAACAGACTGTAGAGGCACAGTAGTTCAGACTGTAAATGAGCATTAGAACAGACTATTTATGAGTATTAGAAAATACTCTAGACATGCTTTAGAAGAGACTGTAGAGGTTGCAGAAATACAGACTGTAGACAAGCATTAGAACAGACTGTAGATGTGCAGTAGAACAGACTGTAGACGTTTATTAGAACAGACTGTAGACCTGCACTTAAAGAGACCGTAGATAAGCAGTAGTACAGACTATAGACTTGCATTACAAACAGAATGTATATGAGTATTAGACAAAAATGTAGACATTCTTTAGAACAGACTGTAGAGGTGCAGTAGTTCAGACTGTAAATGAGCATTAGAACAGACTATTTATGAGTATTAGAAAATACTCTAGACATGCTTTAGAAGAGACTGTAGAGGTTGCAGAAATACAGACTGTAGACAAGCATTAGAACAGACTGTAGAAGTGCAGTAGTACAAACTGTAGATGTGCAGTAGAACAGACTGTAGACATTTTTAGAACAGATTGTTGATGTGCAGTAAAACAGACTTTAGTGGAAGAGACTGTAATAGAGCAGTAGTACAGACTTTAGATCTGGCATTAGAACATACTGTAGAGGTGCAGTTGAACAGACTGTAGACGAAGACTCTATATGAGTATTAGAAAACACTCTAGACATGCTTTAGAAAAGATTGTAGAGGTGCAGTAGTTCAGACTGTAGACGAGCATTAGAACAGACTGTATATGAGTATTAGAAAACACTCTAGACATGCTTTAGAACAGAATGTAGAAGTGCAAAAATACAGACTGTAGATGAGCATTAGAAAGACTGTAGAAGTGCAGTAGTACAGACTGTAGATTTGCAGTAGAACAGATTGTAGACGTTTATTAGAACAGACTGTAGACCTGCACTAGAACAGACCGTATATGAGCAGTAGTACAGACTATAGACATGGATTAGAACAGACTGTAGATGTGCATTAGAACAGACTTCATAAGTGCAGTAGTAGAGACTGTAGATGTGTAGTAGAACAGACTGTAGACGTTTATCAGAACAGACTTTAGACGTGCAGTAAAACAGACTGTAGATGAACAGTAGTACAGACTATAGACTTGCATTAGAACAGACTGTATATGAGTATTATAAAAAACACTGTAGACATGCTTTAGAACAGACTGTAGAGGTGCAGTACTTCAGACTTTAGATGAGCATTAGAACAGACTGTATATGAGTATTAGAAAAAACTCTAGACATGCTTTAGAAGAGACTATAGAGGTGGAGTAATACAGACTGTAGACGAGCATTAGAACAGACTGTAGAAGTGCAGTAGTACAGACGGTAGATGTGCAATAGAACAGACTCTAGACGAGCAGTAGGACAGACTATAGACTTGCATTAGAACAGACAGTAGATGTACATTAGAACAGATTGTAGATGAGCAGTAAAACAGACTGTAGACATGCAGTGGAAGAGACTGTAGTAGAGCAGTAGTACAGATTGTAAACTGGCATTAAAACAGACTGTACAGGTGCGATTGAAAAGACAGTTGACATGCAGTTGAACAGACTTTAGAGCAGCAGTAGTACATACTCTAGATTGGATTTAAAACTGACTGTAGACAAGCATTAGAACAGACTGTAGAGGTGCAGTAGAACAGACTGTACAATATGCAAAAGAATAGACTGTAGAGATTCAGTAGTACAGACTGTAGACGAGAATAAGAACAGACTGTATATGAGTATTAAAAACACTGTAGACATGCATTAGAACAGACTGTAGAGGTGCAGTAGTTCAGACTAAAGACGAGCTTTAGAACAGACTCTATATGAATATTAGAAAACACTCTAGACATGCTTTAGAACAGATTGTAGAGGTGCAGTAATACAGACTGTAGATGAGCATTAGAAAAGACTGTAGAAGTGCAGTAGTACAGACTGTAGATGTGCAGTAGAACAGATTGTAGACGTTTATTAGAACACACTGTAGATCTAGACTAGAACAGACCGTAGATGAGCAGTAGTACAGACTATAGACTTGCATTAGAACAGACAGTAGATGTGCATTAGAATAGACTGTGGACGAGCATTAGAACAGACTATAGATGTGCATTAGAACAGACTGTAGATGTGCATTAGAACAGACTGTAGATGTGCAGTAGAACAGACTGACGATGTGCAGAAGAATAGATTGTAGAGGTGCAGTAGTTGAGACTTTACACGAGCATTAGAAAAGACTGTAGAGATGCTTTAGAACAGACTGTAGACGTGCAGTAGAACAGACTCTAGACAATTATTAGAACAGACTGGACGTCAGTAGAACAGACTGTAGAAGTGCATTAGAAAAGACTGTAGACGTCTATTAAAACAGACTATAGTCGTGCTGTAGAACAGAATGTAGAAGTGCAGTTGAAAAGACTTCAAAGCAGCATTAGTACAGACTCTAGATTGGCTTTAGAACAGACTGTAGATGGTTTAGAACAGACTGTAAAGGTCAGTAGAACAGACTGACAATTAGAAAAGATTGTAAATGTGCACTAAAACAGACTGTAGACGTGCATTAGAATAGACTGCAGTAGAGTAGTAAACTGGCATTAGAACAGACTGTAGACATGCAGTAGAACAGTCTGTAGATGTGCAGTAGAGAAGAGACTGTAGAGTTGCAGTAGTACAGAATGTTGATAATTATTAGAACAGACAGTAGGCGTGCAGTAGATCAGACTGTAGATGTGCATTAGAACAGACTGTAGATGTGCATTAGAAGAGACTGAAGACCTTAGTCTTATAGTAGAACAGACTGTAGACGAGCAGTATAACAGATTGTAGACTTGCAGTAGAACAGACTGTAGACCTGCAGTAGAACAGACTGTAGAGGAGAAGTAGAACAAACTGTAGAGGTGGAGTAGTGAAGACTGTAGACAAGCATTAGAACAGTCTGTAGATGAGTATTAGAAAACAATACTAGAAATGCTTTACAACAGACTGTAAAGGTGCAGTACTACAGACTGTAGACATTTATTAAAACAGACTGTAGACGTGCAGTAGAACAGACCGTAGATGAGTATTAGAAAACACTATAGACATGCAGTAGAACAGACTGCAGTAGAGCAATAGTACAGACTGTAAACTGGCATTAGAACAGACTGTAGAGGTGCAATTAAACAGACTGTAGTCTTGCAGTTGAAAAGACTTCAAAGCAGCAGTAGTACAGACACTAGATTGGCTTTAGAACTGACTGTAGACGAGTATTAAAACAGACTGTATATGAGTATTAGAAAACACTCTAGACATGCTTTAGAACAGACTGTAGAGGTGCAGTTGTACAGACTGTAGACGAGCATTAGAACAGACTTTAAACGTCAGTAGAACAGACTGACAATGTGCAGAAGAATAGACTGTAGAGGTGCAGTAGTACAGACTGTAGATGAGCATTAGAACAGACTGTATGAGTATTAGAAAACACTGTGGACATGCTTTAGAACAGACTATAGAGGTGCAGTAGTTCAGACTGTAGACGAGCAGTAGAACCGACTGTATATGAGTATTAGAAAACACTACTAGAAATGCTTTACAACAGAATGTAGAGGTGCAGTAGAACAGACTGTAGACGTGCAGTAGAACAGACTGTTGTTGAGCAGTAGTACAGGCTGTATACTTGCATAGGAACAGACTGTAAATGTGCATTAGAACAGACTGTAGATGTGCAGTAAAACAGACTGTAGACTTGCAATAGAGCAGACTGAAGACGTGCAGTAGAACAGACTGTAGACATGCAGTAGAACAGACTGTAGAGGTGGAGTTGTAAAGACTTTTATTGGGCATTAGATTAGACTGTAGACAAGCAATAGAACAGATTGTAGATGTGCAGAAGTATAAACTGTAGACCTGCATTAGAAGTGACTGTAGATGCGCAGTAGAAAAGACTGTAAGAAGCAGTAGTACAGAATGTAGACAATTATTACAATAGACTCTAGATGTGCAGTAGAACAGACTTTAGATGAGCATTAGAACAGACTGTAAACGTCCAGTAGAACAGACTGACAATGTGCAGAAGAATAGACTGTAGGGGTGCAGTAGTACAAACTGTATACAAGCATAAGAACAGACTGTATATGAGTATTAGAAAACACTGTAGACATGCTTTAGAACAGACTGTAGAGATACCTGTCGTTGTGTCCTTGGGCAAGACACTTAACCCACCTTGCCTCGTATGAATGTTTAAGAATGTTCAGTGAATGTATGTGGTGATGGTCAAAGAGGCCTTAGGGTCAAAATGGCTGCCACGTCTCTGTCAGTCTGCCCTAGGGCATCTGTGGCTACAGTTGTAGTTACCATCACCAGTGTGTGACTGTGTATGAATGAATAATGGACGGCTTGTGGGCGCTTTGAGTCCCTTGGTCCCTTGGGAGAAAAGCGCAATATAAATCCAATCCATTAACTGTAGACCTGCAGTAGAACAGACCGTAGATGAGCAGTAGTACAAACATTAGACTTGCATTAGAAAGACTGTAGATGTGCATTAGAAAAGACTTTAAAAGTGCAGTAGTATAGACTGTAGATATGCAGTAGAACAGACTGTAGAAGTTTATCAGAACAGACTGTAGACGTGCAGAAGAACAGACTGTAGGTGAGCAGTAGTACAAAATGTAGACTTTCATTAGAACAGACTGTAGATGTGCATTAGAACAGACTGTATATGAGCAGTAAAACAGACTGTAGACTTGCATTAGAAATGACTGTAAACATCCAGTAAAACAGACTGACAATGTGCAGAAGAATAGACTAGGTGCAGTACTACAGACTGTACATGAGCATTAGACCAGACTTTATATTTGTATTAGAAAACTCTCTAGACATGCTTTAGAACAGACTCTAGAGTTGCAGTTTAACAGATTGTGGACGAGCATTAGAACAGACTGTATATGAGTATTAGAAAACACTCTAGACATGCTTTAGAACAGACTGTAGAAGAGCAGTAGTTCAGACTGTAGACGAGCATTAGAACAAACTGTATATTTGAATTAGAAAACACTATAGACATGCTTTAGAACAGACTGTAGAGGTGCAGTTTAACAGACTGTAGATGAGCATTAGAACAGACTGTATTTGAGTATAAGAAAACACTCTAGACATGCTTTGGAACAGACTGTAGAGGTGCAGTAATACAGACTGTAGACGAGCATTAGAACAGTCTGTAGAAGTGCAGTATTACAGACTGTAGATGTGCAGTAGAACAGACTGTAGACATTTATTAGAAGAGATTTTAGACCTGCAGTAGAACAGACCGTAGATGAGCAGTAGTAAAGACTGTAGACTTGCATTAGAACAGACTGTAGATGTGCATTAGAACAGACTGTAGATGTGCAGTTAAAAAGAATGTAGAAGTGCAATAGAACAGACTGCAGTAGAGCAGAGGTACAGACTGTAAAATGGCATTAGAACAGACTGTAGAAGTGCAGTTGAACAGACTGTAGACTTGCAGTTAAACAGACTTCAGAGCAGCAGTAGTACAGACTCTAGATTGGCTTTAGAACTGACTGTAGACGTCCAGTAGAACAGACTGTAGATGTGCATTAGAACAGACTGTAGATGTGCATTAGAAGAGACTGTAGACCTTTAATAAAACCGACTAGAGTCGTGCAGTAGAACAGACTGTAGAAGAGCAGTAGAAGAGACAGTGGACTTGCAGTTGAACAGACTGTAGATGTGCATTAGAACAGACTGTAGATGTGCAGTAGAACAGAATGTAGACTTGCAGTAGAACAGACTGTAGAGCAGCAGTAGTACAGACTCTAGACTGGCATTAGAACAGACTGTAGACCTGCAGTAGAACAGACTGTAGAGGAGAAGTAGAACAAACTGTAGAGGTGGAGTAGTAAAGACTTTTATTGGGCATTAGAACAGACTGTATTCGAGCAATAGAACAGACTATAGATGTGCAGTAGTACAGACTGCATTAGAACAGACTGTGGACGAGTATTTGAAGAGACTATATACTATATATAGAACAGACTGTAGATGTCCAGTAAAACAGACTAATGATGCTGCAGAAGAATAGAATTTAAATGTTCGTTAGTAGAGACTGTAGACGAGCATTAGAACAGACTGTGTATGAGTATTAGAATAGACTGTAGACATACTTTAGAACAGACTGTAGAGGTGCAATAGTACAGACTGTAACACGAGCAGTAGTACAGACTGTAGACAGACTGTAGAGAACAGACTGTAGATGTGCATTAGAACAGAATGTAGACATACAATAGAACAGACGTAGAGTTGCAGTTGAACAGACTACAGACATGCAGTTGAACAGACTTCAGAGCAGTAGAACAGACTGTAGAACAGCAGTAGAAGTAGACTGCAGTAGAGCAGAGGTAAAGAATGTAAACTGGCATTAGAACAGACTGTTGAGGTGTAGTTGAAATGACTGTAGGCGTGCAGTAATACAGACTGTAGACGAGCATTAGAACAGACTGTAGAAGTGCAGTAGTACAGACTGTAGATGAGCAGTAGAACAGACTGTAGACGTTTATTACAACAGACTGTAGACCTGCAGTAGAACAGACCGTAAATGAGCAGTATTACAGACTGTAGACTTGTATTAGAACAGACTGTAAATGAGCAGTAGTACAGATTATAGACTTGCATTAGAACAGACTGTGGACGAGCATTAGAACAGACTATAGACTGTAGACAATTATTAGAACAGACTGTAGACCTGCACTAGAACAGACCATAGATGAGCAGTAGTACTGACTATAGACTTGCATTAGAACAGACTGTAGATGTGCATTAGAAACAGACTTTAGAAGTGCAGTAGTAGAGACTGTAGATGTGTAGTAGAAAAGACTGTAGACATTTATTAATACAGACTATAGTCGTGCAGTAGAACAGACTGTAGACGTACAATAGAACAGACTGTAGAGGTGCAGTTGAACAGACTGTAGACGTGCAGTTGAACAGACTTTAGAGCATCAGTAGTACAGACTCTAGATTGGCTTTAGAACAGACTGTTGTCGAGCTTTAGAACAGACTGTAAACGCTCAGTAGAACAGAATGACAATTAGAGACTGTAGACGACCAGTAGAACAAACTGTAGATGTGCATTAGAAAAGACTGTAGATGTTTATTAAAAAGACTTTAATCGTGCAGTAGAGCAGACTGTAGACGTACAATAGAACAGACTGTAGAGCTGCAATTGAACAGACTGTAGACAAGCAGTTGAACAGACTTCAGAGCAGCAGTAGTACAGACTCTAGATTGGCTTTAGAACAGACTGTAGATGAGCTTTAGAACAGACTGTAAATGTTCAGTAGAACAGACTGACAATTAGAACACATTGTATATGTGCAGTAAAACAGACTGTAGAAGTGCAGTAGAATAGACTGCAGTAGAGCAGTAGTAAAGACTGTAAAATGGCATTAGAACAGACTGTAGATGTGCATTAGAACAGACTTTAAAAGTGCAGTAGTAGAGACTGTAGATATGCAGTAGAACAGACTGTAGAAGTTTATCAGAACAGACATTAGACGTGCAGAAGAACGAAGAATAATATGATATAAGGTCATATCTAACCTTCAATTTGGAAGGAATTAAGCATAATGTTTTTTTTTAGTTTTTAGTAAGATAATATTAAGGCTAAATGTATCTGGCTGAAAATTACTGTGTAGTTTGCAAAGTCAGTAAATGTCATAATATAATCATAATAATATAATCAAAATTAGAAGTGGGCTTAATGTACTCTTTTACAAAGATCTGGGTTGTGTCATTTTGGTAAATACATTTTGACATGTCTGTTTTATTAAAATAGATATTGTTCTCTCACAGATTTCCTAAATGTGATGCTGTCAAACTGAGGCTAAAGGTGATGCTGAGGCTGATCAGAAGAAAGGCTCTTGTTGTGGTGTGAGCACTTTGAAGAGGATATTCAGACAAAGGTGAGTGTTAGATTAAACTACACATTACATTAAACATTACACGTGCAGTGCCCACTAACCTCTGAGACTTTTTTACTCTAGAAAACACTTTCCTTACTCTACAGTCATACATCTCTTGAAAATTACTGTAGCTAAAGTGCATGTGTTAGTTTTATATTTGTACATTTATCATCTGTAAATCATGACAACAGTGGACAAGTAAATGTTTAAGTCAGGTTTTAAACATGACAGACATGATCTCTGACACAGTACATTTCACATTAACTGAATGTACTGTACATTAATTATCATATTTAGGAAAATGTAAGTTCAAATCAAAGTCCAGGGTGCTGCAAGAAGGTCGTGAGTTCAAAACCCGCAGACTCAAACATTCTCGGCCGACCGGTCTTTCTGTGAGGAGTCTGCATGTCCTCCGTGTTACTGTGGGTTCTCTCCGCGTACTCCGGCTTCCTCCCACCGTCCAAACACATGCATGTAAAGGTTAATTGACAACTCTAAAGTGTCCCTAGTGAATGAATGTGAGAGAGAATGGTTGTCTGTCACTGTCTGTCTCTATATGTCAGCCCTGTGACTAACTGGCCACTGTCCAGGTGTGTACCCCGCTTCAGGCCCAAAGCTGCTGGGATAGGCTCCAGTCACCCGCGACTCTCTAACGGGACAAAGCGGTAGAAAATGAATGAATGAAATCAAAGTCCACTATTTTCTTAAAAACAGTTCTTACACACACAGTAACACAGTGAGCTGGTGAAGTGTTTTTTTTCCTGTGATTAACTGTGTTCAGAGGTGACCGGGCCCAACAGCAAGACTTGTTTTAAACATAACTTTTACTTTGTTCTCTGTTTTCAGCGCTCCTCTACAGTTACCTGTCTGCTGCTGCTTTTCTGTCGGCCCAGTCCAGTCAGGTCCAGTCATCAGTCTGCTGCTCTGTTCTTCTCTGCTCCTGGACAGTTGACCTAGCCCAGCCTCGGCTTCCTCAGCTTCATCCTACATCACATCCTGGTCCATCGACAACTTGAGCGTTTTTTAATTAAACTTAAAACAAAATACAATCTCCATTCATTTATGTGCTTCTAGGTTTGAAAGCATATATAAACTGTTTTTTTAAGATCTTGAATCTGACATAATGTATACACTTTGTTTTTAAGTGCACAGAGTTAATAACTTGTAAAAAGGCTTTTTTAAAGAAACTTTTAAATAACGTGAAAGTAGATGAAAGCAAACAGACAAAACTTTAAATCATTTATTACTATAGTGTTATTTTAGAATGCCATAAGCAATAGAAGGTATTGAGGAAAATAACCAAATCATAAAACATATTGTTTTGTGTATTATTAAATTGTAATGATAAAGTAGTGCTCAAAGATGGAAGGGTTTCTTGAACTTTCAGGTTGCTCCTGAGGTCTTTGACCTGCAGCTGCACAGGTAAGGAAACTGAAAAACAAAAATCAAAACTGGTTTAACTCATATTTACTCCATCTCAAAAATACAGCATATTTGTTTACAATTTCTAAATAACCAGTTTTTTAAAAAATGTATGCAATGTGTCTATTTTAAGAAAACTATCATTAAGCTAAGATATATATCATACAGAAACTATAATTCTAAATGATCTACTTTATATATTTTTACAACAGTTTATAATTACGAGGCTATCTATTGATAAGCAGGTTAGTACTATTGCTAGCTGTAGATGTATTTTAGAACAAAGATGACAACATGGTGCTTACTAAAGCAGGAGAATATTTAAAAACCGTAGATGTTGGTGTAAAAGTGAAATTCACCTGAAGTAGAGCAGCAGCAGAGGGCTCAGTGAAGGAGCAGAGATGTTTTAGCTCAGGTCTCTGTCGTAGCCAATAACCGTAGAAGGGGTAAATAATAGTGACCTGAAAGGGAGATATAATCATTAAATTAGATAATGCTTACCTAATAATACACTTCGTTTTACCCATATATTATTCTATACATAATTTGGGTAAAAACTAAATATAAGAAAGTCAATTAGTTTTAATAACTAATGCCATTAGTAATTAAAACGAGATTTAGCAATAAAAAAGGAAACACTGCTCTGATTACAGTTAACTACTAGCATATGTTCGCATGCAAGTAACAATGTTTTTAACCTACTTTAAAAAAAATCTTTCAATACTATATGTTGATTAAAAATCAAGTTATTATGAGAGTGAAATTAAAGAAATTTAAAAAATGAATTACAAATAAATATAACATTTACCTCAAGTTAGCCAGCAGTCAAAATGCAGCAAAGACAGAGGATGAGATTGGTCAGCGCCTTCTACGTCACAATGGCTTTGCCGCTATCTGCAGGAATTTCACCTTTCAACTTTCAACTTTCAACAAGCCCGGTTCTGATTGGCTCGCTGGTTACCATGCTAACGCGCTCAAACCTAGCTCATATGCCCAAATTAGGACTTCTGGCTCCAAAAATCAACATGGCGGCCCCACAACGGCTAAAAATGGCGACTGAAATGGGTTCATTTTCGAAGTTCGTAACGCTATGGGTGACGCCACACTCTTATGTCCAGCCCTTCTACAGTCATTGATTAGAACAGATTTTAGAAGTGCAGTAGTACAGACTGTAGATGAGCAGTAGCACAGACTGTAGACTTGCATTAGAACAGACTGTTGATGAGCATTAGAATAGACTTTAGAAGTACAGTAGTAATGACTGTAGAAATGCAGTAGAATAGACTATAGACGTTTATAAAAAAGACTGTAGACGTGCAGTAGAACAAAATGCGGTAGAGCAGAGGTACAGACTGTAAAGTAGCATTATAAGAGACTTTAGACGTACAATAGAACAGACTGTAGACGAGCGTTAGAACAGACTGTATACGTCCATTAGAACAGACTGTAGATGTGCATTAGAAAAAACTGACGATGTGCAGAATAATAGACTGTAGAGGTGCAGTTGTTAAGACTTTACACGAGCATTAGAACAGACTGTACATTAGTATTAGAAAAGACTGTAGACATGCTTTACAACAGACTGTAGAGGTGAAGTAGTACAGACTGTAGACAACCACTAGAACAAACTGTAGATGTGCGGTAGAAGAGACTGTAGAGGTGCTGTGGTACAGAATGTTAACTATTATTAGAAGAGACTGTAGGCGTGCAGTAGAACAGAATCTAGACAATTATTAGAACAGACTGTAGACTTCCACAAGCACACACTGTAGATGTGCATTAGAAAAGACTGTAGACATTTATTAATACAGACTATAGTCGTGCAGTAGAACAGACTGTAGAAGTGCAGTAGAATAGACTGCAGTAGAGCAGTTGTACAGACTGTAGATGTGTAGTAGAACAGACTGTAGACGTTTATCAGAACAGACTGTAGACGTGCAATAGAACAGACTGTGGATGAGCAGTAGTACAGACTGTAGACTTGCATTAGAACAGACTGTAGATGTGCATTAGAACAGACTGTAAACGTGCAGTTGAACAGACTATAGATGTGCATTTGAACAGATGTCAGAGCAGCAGTAGTACAGACTCTAGATTGGCTTTAGAACAGACTGTAGATGAGCTTTAGAACAGGCTGTAAACGTCAGTAGAACAGACTGACAATTAGAACAGATTGTAGATATGCAGTAAAACAGACTGTAGACGTGCAGGTGAACAGAAATCAGAGCAGCAGTAGTACAGACTCTAGAATTACCTTAGAACAGACTGTAAACGAGCAATAGAAATGACTGTAAACGTCCGTAGAACAAACTGACAATGTGCAAAAGAATAGACTCTAGAGCTGCAGTAGTACAGACTGTAGATGAGCAAATGAACAGACTGTATATGAGTTTTAGAAAACACTGTAGACATGCATTTATAACAGACTGTAGAGGTGCAGTAATACAGACTGTAGACGAGCATTAGAACAGACTGTAGAAGTGCAGTAGTACAGACTGTAGAGGTGCAGTTGAACAGACTGTAGACGTGCAGTTGAACAGACTTCAGAGCAGAATTAGTACAGACTGTAGATTGTAGAACAGACTGACAATTAGAACAGATTGTAGATGTGCAGTAAAATGACTGTTGACATGCAGTAGAATAGAGTGCAGTAGAGCAATAGTACAGACTGTAAAATGGCAGTAGAACAGACTGTAGAGGTGCAGTTGTACAGACTGTAGATGAGCATTAGAACAGACTGTTGATGTGCAGTAGAAAAGACTGTAGACTGCAATAGAACAGACTGTAGATGAGCATTAGAACAGAATGTAGGCGTCCATTAGAACAGACTGTAGATGTGCAGTAGTAAAGACTAAAGACCTGCATAAGAATAGACTGTGGACGAGCATTAGAACAGACTGTAGATGTGCTTTAGCACAGACTGTAGAGGTGCAGTAATACAGACAGTAGACGAGCATTAGAAGAGACAGTAGAAGGGCAATAATAAATGTCGACATTCTGTACTACTGCACCTCAATAGTCTTTCTACTGCACATCTACAGTCTGAAGTACTGCACTTCTACAGTCTGTTTTAATGCTTGTCTACAATCTATACAACTGCATCTCTACAGTTTGTTCTAAAGCATTTCTACAGTGTTTTCTAATACTCATATAGAGTATGTTCTAATGCTCATCTACAGTCTGTAGTAATGCACCTCTAGAGTCTATTCTTCTGCACATTGTCTGTTCTACTAGACGTTTATAGTAATTTCTAATGCTTGTCTACAGTCTGTTCTACTGCACAACTATTGTCTATTTTAATAATTGTCTACAGTCTCTTCTAATGCACATCTACAGTCTGTTCTAATGCACATCTACAGTCTGTTCAACTGCACCTCTACAGTCTGTTCTATTGCACGTCTACAGTCTGTTCTACTGCACGACTATAGTCTATTTTTAATAAACGTCTACAGTCTTTTCTAAAGCACATCTACAGTCTGTCCGACTGCAGGTATACAGTCTGTTCTAATAAACGTCTACATTCTGTTCTACTGCACATCTACAGTCTGTACTACTGCACTTCTACAGTCTGTATAATGCTCGTTTGCAGTCTGTATTACTGCACCTCAACAGTTTGTTCTACTGCACATCTACAGTCTGTTCTACTGCATGTCTACAGTCTGTTCTAATGCCAGTTTACAGTCTTTACTACTGCTCTACTGCAGTTTATTTTACTGCACGTCTACAGTCTGTTTTACTGCACATCTGTTCTAATTGTTAGTCTGTTCTACTGGACTTTACAGTCTGTTCTAATGCTCACCGTCTGTTCTAATGCAGGTCTTTAGTGTGTTCTACTGCTCGTCTACAGTCTGTTCTATTGTCGTCTTTAGTCTGTTCCAATGCACATCTACAGTCTGTTCAACTGCACGTCTACTGTCTGTTCAACTGCATCTCAACAGTCTGTTCTAATGCCAGTTTACAGTCTGTACCTCTGCTCTACTGCAGTCTGTTTTACTGCACGTTTACAGTCTGTTTTACTGCACATCTACTGTTATGTCAATTCAAGGTACAAGTTGTCCTGAGCACTCAGCCTATTTTTACTCAAATTACTAAGAGCACTCCCAAACTGCAGGGGCAACCGCATCAAAAGGTTATGGAACCAACTTCCAGGAAGTGCTCTTGGGACCATAATTACCAAGCGCGCACACACAGAGTGCATGGCAGTTGAAATGTTTGGTAAAAGCCCAGTTGGCCATCTCACTTGTTCCTGAGGAAAAGAAACTTTGACCACAGCTCCTGATTATCCAAGGACACAACTGGTAGGACAAAAGTGGACTGTGTGTTTGTTTGTGTTGAGTTAAGACTTTTGTATGATTTTGTTTGCTTGGTTGTAATGTCCAATTTAAATCAAATAGTGAATACTTTATGTGAACATTACTCTAAGCATGTGTATTGTTTAAATTATATAAGTTTAATTAGAGACCATAGGTTAATTAAAATGACTGTTTGGTTTGACATTTACTATTTGAGGAAGTGGTATTGAGTTATTTGTGATTTATTTGCAACTAATTTCTGCTTTGGTTTGTGTATTTTAAAGGTTATCAACCTATTCTGTTCCACCGATCATCTTTAGGAAAAAAAGAAAAAGAAAGAACAGTTTTGAGTTGTCCTTTGCATTCATCAGAGATAAAGCAGTTTTTAAGTTTGGGCAGAGCTGTAGTCAGTTAAAAAACACACAGAACTTGACATCTACAGTCTGTTCTAATGCAAGTCTACAGTCTGTACTACTGCTCATCTACAGTTTGTTTTACTGCACATCTACAGTCTGTACAACTGCACCTCTACAGTCTGTTCTAATGCCAGTTTACAGTCTGTACTATTGCTCTAATGCAGTCTGTTCTACTGCATAACTACGGTCTGTTTTACTGCACATCTACAGTCTGTTCTAATGCACATCTACAGTCTGTTCTAATGCATGTCTACAGTCTGTTCTACTTCATGTTTACAGTCTGTTCTACAGCGCATCTTAAGTCTGTTCTACTGCACGTCTTCAGTCTGCTCTATTGCAAGTCTACAGTCTGTTTTACTGCACATCTACAGTCTGTTCTAATGCACATTTACAGTCTGTTCCTATGCAAGTATACAGTATGTACTACTGCTCAACTACAGTCTGTTCTACTGCACGTCTACAGTCTGTTCTACTGCACCTCTACAGTCTGTTGTAAAGCATTTCTATTAGTGTTTTCTAATACTCATATACAGTCTGTTCTAATGCTCATCTATAGTCAACTACGGCACCTCTACAGTCTGTTGTAAAGCATGTCTACAGTGTTTTCTAATACTCATATACAGTCTGTTCTAATGCTCGTCTACAGTCTGTACTACTGCACCACTACAGTCTATTCTTCTGCACATCGTCAGTCTGTTCTACTGTACGTTTACAGTCTGTTCTAATGCTCGTCTACAGTCTTTTCTATTGCACGTCTTCTGTCTGTTCTAATAATTGTCTACATTCTGTACTACTACTTCTTACAGTGTATACTACTGCACATCTATAGTCTGTTCTATTGCTCGAATATCGTCTGTTCTATTACCCAATAACAGTCTTTACTACTCGACCTCTACAGTTTGTTCTACTGTTCCTCTACAGTCTGTTCTAATGCTCGTCTACAGTTTGTACAACTAGACCTCTACAGTCTGTTCTAAAGCATGTCTACAGTGTTTTCTAATACTCATATACAGTCTGATCTAATGCTCATCTACAGTCTGTACTACTGCACCTCTAGAATCTATTATTCTGCACATTGACAGTCTGTTCTACTAGACGTTTACAGTCTGTTCTACAGCCAATCTAGAGTCTGTACTACTGCTGCTCTGAAGACTGTTCAACTGCACGTCTACAGTCTGTTGAACTGCACCTCTACAGTCTGTTCTATTGTACATCTACAGTCTGTTCTAATGCACATCTACAGTCTGTTCTAATGCAAGTCGACAGTCTGAACTACTACTTGTCTAGAGTCTGTACTACTGCACCTCTACAGTCTGTTCTAAAATCATGTCTACAGTCTATTCTAATACTCATATACAGTCTGTTCTATTTCTCGTACAGTCTGTAGTAATGCACCTTTAAAGTCTATTCTTCTGCAGCATCATCAGTCTGTTCTACTGCAAGTCTACAGTCTGTTCTAATAATTGTCTACAGTCCGTTCTACTGCACGTCTACAGTCCTTCTAATAATTGTCGACAGTCTATAATACTGCAGCTCTACAGTCTCTTCTACTGCACATCTACAGTCTGTTCTAATGCTCGTCTATAGTCTGAACAACTGCACCTCTACAGTCTGTTCTAAAGCATGTCTAGAGTATTTTCTAATACTCATATATAGTCTGTTCTAATGCTAGTCTATAGTCTGAACTACTGCACCTCTACAGTCTGTTCTAAAGCATGTCTAGAGTGTTTTCTAATACTCATATACAGTCTGTTCTAATGCGCGTTTACAGTCTGTACTAGTGCATCTCTACATTCTATTCTTCTGCACATTGTCAGTCTGTTCTACTGGACGTTTACAGTCTGTTCTAATGCTCGTCTACAGTCTGTTCTAAAGCCAATATAGAGTCTGTACTACTGCTGCTCTGAAGTATGTTCAACTGCATGTCTACAGTCTCTTCAACTGCACCTCTACATTCTGTTCTATTGTACTTCTACAGTCTGTTCTACTGCACGACTATAGTCTGTTTTAATAAACGTCTACTGTCTCCTCTACTGCACATCTACAGTCTGTTCTACTGGATGTCTACAGTCTGTTCTAATTATTGTCTAGAGTCTGTTCTACTGCACGCCGTCTCTTTTAATAATTGTCAACTTTCTGTATTACTGTACTTCTAAAGTCTCTTCTACTGCACATCTACAGTTTGTTCTAATGGTCGTTCTAGAGTCTGTACTACTGGACCTCTACACTCTGTTCTAAAGCATGTCTACAGTCTTTCTAATACTCATGTACAGTCTGTTCTAATGCTCGTGTAAAGACTGTAGACGAGCATTAGAACAGACTGTAAACGTCCAGTAGAAGAGACTGACAATGTGCAGAAGAATAGACTCTAGAGATGCAGTAGTACAGACTGTGGACGAGCATTAGAACAGACTGTAGATGTGCATTAGAACAGACTTTAGAAGTGCAGTAGTAGAGACTGTAGATGTGTAGTATAACAGACTGTAGACGTTTATAAGAACAGACTGTAGACGTGCAGTAGAACAGAGTATAGATGAGCAGTAGTACAGATTGTAGACTTACATTAGAACAGACTGTGGATGTGCAGTTAGAACAGACTGTAGATGTGCAGAAGAACAGACTGTAGACTGTAGGAATATGATCTTATTAATTAATAATTAATATGAATATTAATTATGAAAATTAATAATTAATATTTTGCTTATCAAAATATTAATTTCTTTCGGGCACCACTCTAGTTTTGAACAGATCCAGAGAAACTGTTTAGTCTAGTTTCATTAATCTAAAGGAAGTAAATTCTCTCGTGTTCGAAAATTAATGAATTAAACATTGAAACAGTAAATGTCTTTATGGGGTTTTATTAAAGATTATAAAAATTTAAACAGTGAATAATGACAGGAAATGACACAAAGGGATAATTATTGACACATGAATGGGTAAATCAAAGAACGATAAAACACTTTACTTTCAGAGGATTTTGTGAAACAAAAAGAAAGTAGGCCTATTGATTATTAACTCTATTATTAGATAAGGGGCTGTTACGGAGCGTTTAAAGGGGTTCGATGACGGTTTCTGAGGCCAAGGCTGTTATGTTTAGACAGTTAGACGCCAAACTTGTGTAACTAACGTTTAGACTCACCCTGGGGGTCGTGATTGGTCTCAGATCTTAGCGACGAGAGGTCTAGAGGTTGTCCGGAACCCTGTCGCAACCGATGACGCTTGTCGCCCAGGATGGCCTGCTGTTTCCACTCTCCAGAGGGGCTGCCGTGGGCCCGGAGATTCAAAAAGCGTCGTTACTGTCACAACTAGCCAAGCCTTTAGCATCAGCGTCGTACACCGAGTAAAATTGAGTCTTTCAAAGTTATTGCGAAGTCCACTGGAGAAGGTTTAGCGGCTGTGTTGCTGGCTTAAACTTGCTCGAGAAAGTTTGATTTTAGTCAAGCTAACTCTCTTTAGCAGGCAGGAAATCTTTAAAAATAAAAGCGAGGCAACTTCCTTTGTTGGCAGGCTGGCAGGAAGTAAGCTACTTTGAACAGCTGTGTGAAGGAAACTTTATCGCGCAAGCTAAACTTGCAGGCTTTAAAGTACAAAGAAAATTTACTCGCTACACGAGGTCCGAGCTTGTGAGAGGTTCGAGGCCTACGGCCCTGAACGGACAAGAGGTCCAGTGCGAAGTGAAGAGGAGACGGAGTAGTTGCAGAGAGAGCGTGTTTTTGACCAGCGGTCACTTTTAACACTTTGGACGGGTGTGTCTTACGGAGGAAGGCATTGCTTTGGGGGAGTTTAAATGTTTAAACTAAGTCTTAAACATTCCTTTTGTTTCACCCTATTTTCCTTGGTTTTCGTAAACACACAAACACATTCGTACTTGCAGGATTATGCAAAGAAACATTTGTCAGACTTATTATAAAAACATATATTCATTAAATTTTATTAACATAAAACGTAACTCTGTAGGAATGGAAGGAATTAGTTGACTTGTAAAACTCTGCATCCTGGAAACAAACAGTATAATTGTTAGTACATTCACAATCTTTCTAAGTAATAAAATAACAAAATGTCCTTTAATGAAATAACACCAAATGTCCTTCTTGAGTGCAGAGTCATTTGTCCAGTTAAACCAAAAGGGGTTAGTGTTTGACCATGCCCGAACGACTATGATCAAAGACATTTTCAATTGTCAATCAGGATTAGAATAAAGTGTTCTCGAGAAAGCTGGATGGACACCTTATCTACAGGATTTACGGCTTTTGGACATGGCGCCTAGCAGTCTGTGATGTTCCATGTGTCACCTTTGACACGGTGCTGGGTAGAACGAAGTTCCAATTCTTATAAAAGCAAAACAAAGTCATTAATAAGTTTCCTGTCCTTGGCAAAACACGTTGGTGTCCTTTTATCTAAAAGAAAACGGGGTTAGCATGTCTTCTTCTCAAGATTTACATCCACGGCCTGTCTCTGGAGGCCGATGGTGAAACAACAGTTGTTAATCTTGAAGACCCTTAGTGAAACAGTTTGGAGGTCTGTAAGTGATTAAACAAATGTTATAATCCGTATGGCGTTCTGGAGGCTGATCTGCTACAAGACGTTTATTAGAACAGACTGTAGACCTGCAGTAGAACAGACCGTAGATGAGCAGTAAAACAGACTATAGATTTGCATTAGAACAGACTTTAAAAGTGCAGTAGTAGAGACTGTACACGTGTAGTAGAACAGACTGTAGATGAGCAGTAGTACAGACTGTAGACTTACATTAGAACAGACTGTAGATGTGCATTAGAACAGACTGTAGACGTGCAGTAGAACAGACTGTAGATGAGCAGTATTACAGACTGTAGGCTTGCATTAGAACAGACAATAGATGTACATTAGAACAGACTGTAGATGTGCAGTAAAACAGACTGTAGACGTGCAGTGGACGAGACTGTAGTAGAGCAGTAGTACAGACTGTAAACTGGCATTAGAACAGACTGTAGAGGTGCAGGTGAACAGACAGTACACGTGCAGTTGAGCAGACTTCAGAGCAGCAGTAGTACAGACTCTAGATTGGCTTTAGAACTGACTATAGACAAGCATTAGAACAGGCTATAAACGTCCAGTAGAACAGACTCTATATAAGTATTAGAAAACACTCTAGATATGCTTTATAACAAAATGTAGAGGTGCAGTAGTTCCGACTGTAGACGAACATTAGAACAGACTGTATATGAGTATTGGAAAACACTCTAAACATGCTTTAGAACAGACTGTAGAGGTGCAGTAATACAGACTGTAGATGAGAATTAGAAAAGACTGTAAACGTCCAGTAGAACAGACTGACAATGTGCAGAAGAATAGACTGTAGAGATGCAGCAGTACAGACTGTAGACAAGCATTAGAATAGACTGTATATGAGTATTAGAAAACACTCTAGACATGCTTTAGAACAGACTGTAGAGGTGCAGTAGTACAGACTGTAGACCTGCAGTAGAATAGACTGTAGATGTGCATTAGAACAGACTTTAGAAGTGCAGTAGTAGAAACTGTAGATATGCAGAACAGACTGTAGATGTGCAGTAAAACAGACTGTAGACATGCAGTAGAAACGACTGCGGTAGAGCAGTAGTACAGACAGTAAAATGGCATTAGAACAGACTGTAGAGGAACAGTAGAACAAACTGTAGAGGTCGAGTAGTAAATTCTGTTATTGGGCAATAGAACAGACGATATTCGAGCAATAGAACAGACTATAGATGTGTGGTCGTATACGGACTGCATTAGAACAGATTGTGGACGAACATTTGAACAGACTAATGACGTGCATTAGAACAGACTTTAGATGTGCAGTAGAAGAGACTGTAGACAATTATTAGAACAGACTGTAGCCATGCAGTAGAACAGACTGTAGAGGTAGAACAGTAAAGACTTTTATTGGGGATTAGAACAGACTGTAGACAAGCAATAGAACAGATTGTAGATGTGCAGTAGTATAGACTGTAGACCTGCATTAGAAGAGACTCTAGATGCGCAGTAGAAAAGACTGTAAACGTGCAGTAGAACAGACTGACAATGTGCAGAAGAATAGACTATAGAGGTGCAGTAGTTCAGACTGTGGACGAGCATTAGAACAGACTGTATATGAGTATTAGAATACACTCTAGACATGCTTTAGAACAGACTGTAGATGAGCAGTCGTACTGACTGTAGACTAGCATTAGAACAGACTGTAGATGTGCATTAGAACAGACTGTAGATGTGCAGTAGAACAGACGTTAGATGTTTGTAAGAACAGACTGTAGACCTGCAAAAGAACAGATCGTAGATGAGCAGTAAAAGTAACTATAGATTTACATTAGAATAGACTGTAGAAATGACTGTAAACGAGCATTAGAACAGACTGTAAACGTCCAGTAGAACAGACTAACAATGTGCAGAAGAATAGACTGTAGAGATGCAGTAGTACAGACTCTAGACGAGCAGTAGAATAGACTGTAGATGTGCATTAGAACAGACTTTAGAAGTGCAGTAATAGAGACTGTAGATGTGTAGTAGAACAGACTGTAGACGTTTATCAGAACAGACTGTAGACGTGCAGTAGAACAGACTGTAAATGAGCAGTAGTACAGACTGTAGACTTGTATTAGAAAAGACTTTAGATGTGCATTAGATCAAACTATAGATGTGCAGTAGAACAGACTGTAGACGTTTATTAGAACAGACTGTAGACCTGCACTAGAACAGACCTTAGATGAGCAGTAGTACAGACTATAGACTTTAATTAGAACAGACTGAAGATATACATTAGAACAGACTTTAGAAGTGCAGTAGTAGAGACTGTAGATGTGTAGTAAAACAGACTGTAGAAGTTTATCAGAACAGACTGTAGAAGTGCAGTAGAACAGACTGTAGATGAGCAGTAGTACAAACTGTAGACTTGCATTAGAACAGACAGTAGATGTGCTATAGAACAGACTGTAGATGTGCAGTAGAACAGACTGTAGACGTTTATCAGAACAGACTGTAGACGTGCAAAAGAATAGACCATAGATGAGCAGTAAAACAGACTAGAAACTTGCATTAGAACAAACTGTAGAACTGACTGTAGTCGAGCATTAGAACTAACTGTAAACGTCGAGTAGAACAGACTGACAATGTGCAGAAGAATATACTGTAGAGATGCAGCAGTACATACTGTAGACGAGCATTAGAACAGACTGTATATGAGAATTAGAAAACACTCTAGACATACTTTAGAAAAGACTGTAGAAGTGCAGTAGTTCAGACTGTAGACGAGGATTAGAACAGACTCTATACCAGTATTAAAAAACACTCTAGACATGCTTTAGAACATATTGTAGAGGTGCAGTAATACAGACT